>JAJEJO010001697.1:158868-213683 GCA_020662805.1 Glaucomys volans
TTTGGCTCACAGCTTTGAAGCTTCCAGTCCTGTTGCTTTTGGGCCTGTGACAAGGTCACAGGTGGTGGGAACCTGAGCTGAGCACAACCATTCACTCCATGGGTGGCCAAGCAGTCAAAGAGGAAGAGGAGGAAACTCTCCCCACAATCCCCTTTGAGGTCCTACCCAGATCACCTAAGGATCTCCCATTGGATCCCGAATCCTAAAGGCTGCACCACCTCCCAGCACGACTAACCCTCAACACCTTGGCCTTTGAGGCCCTCTGTGCAAACCACAGCCAGAGCTGTCCTCAGTCTTCTCTTACCATGTTTTGGAGATTGGCAGAATCTAGAGTGAGAGCTCTCATTTCACTCCTGAATTTAATAATTTGCATTTTCTTTCATTGTATCTTTGTCAATCTTGCTGGAGGTTTGTCAGTTTTGTTGATATTTTCAAAGAGCCAGTTCCTTTTTCATTGATTAAAAAATTCTTGATTTGATTTCACAGAATTTTTGTTCTTCATTACTTTCTTCCTTCTGCTTGTGTTCAGTCTGTTTTTCTAGGATCTTGAGGTGTGAGCTTAGATTATTGATTTAAGGCTTTCCTCTTCTCTAATATAAGCACATAATACTGTAAATTCCCTCCTCAGCACAACTTCAATGACATACCAAAAATTCTAACATATTTTTGTATTAGGATTATAGTATTTTCACTCTCATTTAGTTCATTTTTATCCTTTGAGACTTTTCTCTTTGATTCATGGACTATGTAGTAATGTATTACTGAATTTCCATGGAGTTGGAGATTTTTCTGTTATCTTTCTGTCATTGAGTCCTCATTTGATTCCATTTTAGTCAGACAACACACTCTAAGACTTTCTAAAACTCCTAAATTTGTTAAGATCTGTGGTTCAGGATATGGTCAATATTGGTATATGGATTCTCGAAAAGAATGTATATTCTGCTTGGTGGGGTTGGCATTTTGATTATATTCTGTTGATTTATGATGTTGAGTTAGTTTTCTGTTTAGTTATTCTATCAATTGCTTAGAGATGGGTATTGAAATTCTAACTATAATTATGGATTTCTCTATTTCCAGTTTTATCAGCTTTTGCTTTACATATTTTATAGCTCTATTGTTTGGTGCATACATATTTCGGATTACTATATCATCTTGATGGATTGACCCTTTCAGCATTATGTTATGTATCCCTTTGTCTCTGGTAATTTTCTTTTCTCTGAAATTCACTTTATCTGATATTAATATAGATACTTCTGCTTTCTTCAGATTAGTATTTGAAAGGCATAGGTTTTTCATCCTTTTACTTTTAATCTATCTATACTGCTATATTTAAAGTGAGTTTCTTGTAGATAGCATATAGTTGGGTCATGTTGTCTTATTCACTTATCTAATCTCTGACTTTTAAGTGTTGTCTTTAGGTCATTTACATTTAATGTAACTATTGATAACTTAAGTGTTAATTTTTGTTTTATGTTACTTCTCTGTTTTATTTTTAATGTCTTCCTCTAGGTCAATTGAACATTTTAAATTTTCTTTTAGTTCATCTGTAACTTTTTGAATGTATCTCTTTGTATAACTTTATTAGTGGTTGTTGTAGGTATTACATTATGTAATATACAACTTATCACAGTCTTCTGATTTCATCATTTCATCAGTCCAAGTAAAGTGTAGAAATCATACCCCTTTAGGTTATTTATTCTTCTGTTTATTATATAATTATCTTAAAATATTTCTTCCACATTCACTTAAAGCTACATTAGATAACTATTTTTGCTTCAAACACAAAACTCTACTTAGAAAAACTCAAAAAGAAAAGTCTATTGTTTCACCTACATTTTTGCTTACTGTATTTTTTCTTCCTGATGTTCCAAAGTTCCTCCTTTTTATTTTCTTTCTGTTTAGAGAATTTCCTTTAGGATTCTTCTAGGATAGGTCTGATGGCAACAAATTATCTCAGCTTTTCTTCATCTTAGAGTGTCTTGTTTTCTCCCTTCATTCCTGAAGGATATTTTTGCTGAATGTAGGTTGATGTTCTTTCCTCTGAGCCCTTTAATGCTGTTGGACCACCTCTTTCTGGCCTCCTGGTTTCTGATGATTCATCTGCTTGATGTTAATTATTTTCCCTTATAGCTCAGGGGTCAGGGGTCACTTCTTTCTTATTGTTTTCAAGAGTTTTTTTTTTTTTTGTCTTTAGTTCTCAGAAGTTTGACAATATTGTGTATTGATGTGGGTTTTTTAAAGTTTATTCTGTTTAAAATTTGCTCAGCTTTTTTTTTTTTTTTTTTTTTAAGGTATCCAGACTATGGAAGAAATTCAACAGTTGTTGAGAAGGAAGACATCTAGCTAAAAATCTGGAAGAGTAGCGGGTTGGATTTGACATCAAAAGTTTATAAGACTAAGCTTTATTAGTATTTAATGTTAGGCATATCTGGTTTAATAATGGTTTTACAACAAAATCATGATGAATTTATTCCCAGAAATTTTGAACAGTAAATTTTCTTGATCCACGTATTTTACCAAATGTTCAAATTTTAAAGTATAGATCAGAAAACAACTTATAAATAATCAAATTCAATCCTACCTTCCTTTCATGGCATTTAACCACACATATACCTAAGTATAATTTACAGTTCAGCAAACTAAAGTGAGGAATTAATAATTTAGTCTACAAAGAAACTAAGTGCCTTGTTTTTTTAATGTTGCTTTTTTATTTAACATACCAAATATTTCATATTAATACAGTCTTTATAATCATTTAACGATCACATAATACCCTTATGAAGTTAATATAATTTAGCTACTTTTCTACTGGTTACATTTTTAAAAATTATTTTATCATTGTAATAACACCTAAAGAATATCTTCATGTGCAGAAGCTTTTTGTTTCCATGTTGATGTAATTATACAGCAGGGAATATATCTTCTTTTTTCCACAATGTAGATCCACACAATTCATATAATCTTACATATACATAGGGTAATGCTGTCTGTCTCAGTCTACCATCTTTCCTCCCCTCACCCCCTCCCGTCCCATTTTCCTCTACACCATCCATACTTCCTCCATTGCTCAACTTTTTTAATCCATATATTTTTGCCAAACATGGAAAGTTTCCTCACTCTCCTCTCTCCTTCTACACTTCTGATGATACAAGGGTTAGCACTTTCGTTATAGTCCCACAGGACCCTGAAATTTCATTGAAGTCCATTTTCTCTCTGTTATTCCAGAAAGGGTGATTTCTATTGTTCTATCTTCAAGTTCCAGTGAACTGGAAGTTCTACCTCTGTTCCTTCTATTTTGTTATTAAATCTCACACATTGGAAAACAAGCTGTTTGTTTTTGCAGAATTTGGAATTGAACCCACGATCTAGTACATGTGAGGCAAGTGCTCTACCACTGAGTGGAACCTTCTCTTTGGGCTACTTTTTCCTGACACGACCCTGGCAGGGGTGGAGGGGGTGCTGCCTTGTTACTTCCGGGTGGGGCTAGAAGACAGTGTTCCTCATTACTTCTGGGAGGGCTTGGGAGCTCTGGTGCCATTAGGCCTCCGCTGACAGCTCTCTGCAGGGGTCGGATGTCCCAGGCTGGAGGGTAGGAATGTACCCTCACTGCTCCTCATGTGGCCTCTGCCGATTCCACAGAGTGAGGGGCTTTGTTACCCACCGGTAGAGTTGAAGTCCCAGGTTCCTAAGCGGCCTTGTCTGGTACCACCCTCTAGGAGTGGTGCCTGCTGATGGCAAGGGTGTGGCTCAGCTTCTTTCTGGGGTATTTGGTTGGAGTAGAGGCGCTCTAGTGTGGAAGTTTTCTGACTTGCTAGATCCACCCCTTTCTAATTCTCTGACTAGATACGGTTGTTTGTTTTTAGGATCTGTCCCCACGTGTTTTCGGTGACTGTCTTCTTCAACTTCAGGTATGGGTTACGTGAGGCCAGAGAAAACCCAGAGAGCCCAGCACCAGGGTGCTGCTTGGCTGACATCCCTGGCCAGCCTGCCTCCTTCCTTCCGCCTTTCTGAGCTGCCTTCTGACGGTTTTCTCTCCAGCGTCCAGGCTTTCTAGTTACAGTTAATGAAAGTAATAAGACAAAGTACGTCTACTCCATTGTCCCTAAAGCAGAAGTCCTACTATGTCACTTTTAGTGTGTGTGCGTGTGCGCGTGTGTGTTTGTGAGTGTGTGTGTGCGTGCATGTGTGTGTTTGTGAGTGTGTGTGCGTGAGTTCTCGGGAACATTCAGAGGCAGGCACAGACAGACGGCTCAGTCAGCCTTTGGCTGAGTGCCAAGCAGTGTGCGGGGGCTCCAGAGACCTCACAGGACAAGGTACCACTCCAGCCTGGAGGAGGCACCACGGAGAGTGAAGAGGCAGACGGGTGAGGGACGCGATCCCTGTTTCGCTGCTGTGGTGGGAACAGGCCCAGGTCAGGGAGCTGCTCTGCTCCACCTGGGGCCTGGCTCCCCCAGGGGAGGCCTGGGCTCCATCCACCATGTCTCCTCCTTTGTCCCCAGGGAAGGACCTTTTGTTGCAGGTGGGGTGGGAGCAGATGGGACAGGCTGTCACACCGGGTGTGCAGAGGGCTTCTTAAACTTTAAGGTGCACAGGAGTCCCTGGGTGTTCTACGCGCGGCTCCTGGTTCAGGAGGTCTGGGCGGGGGCCCCAGATCCTGCATTCCTGAGAGGCTCCCAGCTGTCGCCCATGAAGCTGCTGCTGTGTGGACCGCACTCTGGGTAGAGAAGCAGGGCAAGGACGTTGCTCCAGTGGGATCCCCTGGCAGCCAGCACTGCCCCATGGCGCGGGCACTTTTAAATGCCGCTGAGCGTTCTGCCCCGTAGGGAAGCAGTGCAGGGCGAGGTACGAGAGCCTGGTGCTCACACAGCAGTCAAGCCCGGAGAGCCAGGCACTCTTCTCTGCCCCCTCCAGCTGCCCTCGGCCCACGTCCTACATGCTGGAGGGCGTGTGGGCCTGGCTGTGGCACGCACGGGGTTAAAGCGCCTACTCTTGCCCTGAGATGAATGTTTTGCGTGGAGTCTTTGCTGCTGGGAAGGGAAAGGCGGGGGAGAGAGAAAGCCCCTTTCTTATTATTCCGAGGTGCATTTTAATTTGCACAAGCGACGCTGGGTCTGTGATGGATGGCACAGAGGGAAAAATTACAGCCCAGGAAGCCAGCAAAGGGGGGACATAGGAGATCCCGCAAGGATTAAAAACGGCCCAGGTGGCGCTGCATCCTGATCAGGGCGGGTGGGGGAGTGGGAGGGGTGCCCAGGTCAGGGCAGGGTGGGAAGGGGGGGGGGGGGGACAGGGAGCCAGGTCTGATGGGTCCGGCCTGCAGCAGGTCCGGCCTGCAGCAGGTACAGCCTGGTGTCCTCCCTGCCCTGGGCCGGGATGGACGTTGGCCCCTGAGGAGACAGTGCCAGGCTGAACTGGTTCTTGGCGCCCTAGGGGATTGTGGCAAGTCTGCTGCTCTGGCTCCTTTTCTGCTTCTGTCCCCCCCCCCCCCCCATGGCACTGCCATCAACTTGGAACAGGTGGGGGACCTCTTCTCACTTCCTGCTAACAAAACTCAGGCACCGTGGGGCTTCCCTTTCCTGAGGAGGTTGTGCAGCTCATAGACCGCCCGAGAGCACATCAGAATGGCCAGGGGTGGGGTTCCAAAGGAGTTCACTTCCTGATCGCTCAGGAGCAGGTCGCTGACAAGGCCGGCAGCCAGGGAGTGACAGATGTTCGTTCTTCCCTTCGGCTGCTGGTTAAAAGTAGTTTAGAGCATGGATTCTGGAATCAGATGCACAGATCTGCGTTTGACACTTGACTTTCTACCTAAGAGCTGTGTAACCTCAAGCAAGTTACTTAACTTCTCTGGTGCCTCTGTTTCTTTCATTCTATACTTTTTTTGTGGTGCTGGAGATGGACTGAACTGGGGGCCTTCTTCATGCTAGGCAAGTGCTCCACCACTGAGCCACATCCCAGTCCCCCTTCCTTTCATTCTAGAACAGGGATAAATTAGTACTCACCTCATGGGGCCATTGTGAAGATCAAATAAAAAAGTGGGATTCCTGTGCCCTAGAAGAAAGAAAGCCTAGCAAGACTGAGCAAGACTAGAGTTAAGAGGATGGTGACCCAAGCTCTGTGACTAGCTGTCCCCAGAGCAGCTGGGTGGGCTCTATGCTCATTGTCAAGACCCTCAGGGAAGGGGAACTCGGATCACTCTTGAGCCCAGAGCCCGTCTAAACTCCCTCCCTCCACTCCGGGCGGTTTCCTCTCACAAGTTCTTGGAGTGGGGAGAGCAGCTGGTCATTGTCTCCTGTCTGGGGACCCAGCTAGATTCTAACAGGGGTTGATGGATCCAAACAAGAATATCTGTAATGGTTGAATTTCATTAGCGAGGCTGCTCCCGTCTAAGCAAAGCTTAGGCAAATCTCAACCTTCTCCATGCAAGACCCTCACCCACAACCTAGTGGCTCTGGGCCACGCTGGTCAAAGGAACAGGGGTAGCATTTCATTGCAGCCAGCTGGCCAGATATTGATAGTGCAGTAATAAAAAAAATGAGAAATCTCAAGGAGCCCTCGTGGGACATTTCTCTTGCAAATAGTTGGGCGCCTTCCATATGCCACTCACCCACTCATTACTAATCCAAACAGCTGATATTTATTGAGTGCTTGCTGTGTTCTGGGCCCTGTTTTAAGCATTTTCTGCTCGTTTGTTCATTTCCTAGTCGTCGGTCTCTTAGGGAGGGAATCCGTGGCCCAGGGAGGTTGAGAACCTTGCCCAGGATCACAGAGCAGGAGGCGGCAGTGGGACTCACACCAGGTAGTCCAGCTTCAGAGCAGAGCCTTTGCAGAACCTCTGCTACAACCCTCAAAGGCAGCGAGGGCACCGCACGCTCCTGTGGGTGTAGACAGTGAGTGTAGTGTATTTTTCTGGGGCTTGACATGTCTACACTCTGGATACCAGTGAGGCAGGATTGATTGGCGCTACCTGGGGGTAGGGTTTAGGGTGGGGCATGATTTGCTGGTGTGAGTGCCCAGAGGTGCGGCTGCACCAAGCACCATCCTGTCCTCTAGAACATTCAGGAATTTGCCTTGTGCAGAGGTGAGCAGGCCAGACTGCTCCTGAGGATGCTCAGAGAGGGCAGAGCTGTGCTCCCCGTCCTCCCAGCTCCGGGCCGTCCTGGCTCCTGATCGGTGCTCTGTGAGGCTTCTGCACTCCGCACCCAGGGCCTGGGCCCTTGGCTCCACTCCACTTATCTGACAGCAGCCCTCAAGGTGGGGTCTAGATTTGGGGCAGGTTTGGGAGCACAGGGAAAGTCTCACAGGCTCTGAGTTCGGGGGATCAAGTCCCCAAGCAAAGACTCTTTGCTGGTACGTTTTGTCACATGGAAGTGGCACCAGGGGAATCTGCCATAGATAAGCCCAAGCAGAGTCTTGCTCTGCTGTGTGACCTCTCTGGGCCTCCGTTTCATCTTCTCAGAAGTAAGGGCAATACTTCTCTTTCCTGCCTCGCAGATGATTATGGGATCCAGAGGTTGGTAGCGATTACTATTAGCCGTGGACCTAAAGAGGATGATTCCCCGTGGGGTTCCAATGTTGGGTAAGGCTCCTCTTCTCAGCAGTCCCTTCCCTTGGAGCAGCTTTTGTGGAGCCTGAGATTCCACTGTTAGTGATGCACTTGTTTGGATCTATCGTCACTATTAACATTCACCCTCTGGGATGGATGATATCATCCATTTTATCAGGTTATCCCTTAGAGAAACAGTTCTTAATATTTCTAGATCTGGGGGTGGAGGTTTAGAACACCTCTTCCAGAACACTCTGCCCAGAGCTTGGTGGCGTCCCTGCATTCTGGACCCCTCCCCTTTTTTGGTTACAGCCTCCCCTTTCCCCTGGGGAGCACCCATGGGAGGTATGGGTGGCTTGCCAGATTCCTGCAGCCCTTGACTTTTTGCTGTGAAGCACTGCAGGAAGGCTCCCCGGCCACCGCAGCGTCCCCGGCCACCGCAGCGTCCCCGGCCACCGCAGTGTCCCTGGCCACCGGCGTGGTCTGGGCCACCAGTGCTGGGAGTTACTGCCCCAGGAGCCAAATCCAACCGAAGGCAAGTTGGACCTGGACCGTTGATAAGTAAGTGCTCACCACCCCAGGGGCGCGGTGGAGGTGCAGCCACTCCCGTAACCACCTGCTGGGGAGCTCCTGGAGTCCCTCGCCATCTTCCCAGGCTCCCAGGCCCGCGCTGCCTCTGGGCTCACCTCCCACCCTTGTCTTAGCGTCTCTCTTTAGGGGAACCAGGAAACACCACCGTCTCCTCGCCACCCTTAGCTCATGCCCTCTCAGCAGAGCTGTTCCACCCCTGGTCCCTGAGGGGCACCTGACTGGGCTGTGCTGCTGAGGCTCATTGCTGGGACTTCTGCTGAAACCTCTGGAAAGAGAGGCCATCTTGTTGTTTGTTTTTTTTTTGCGGTGCCGGGGATTGAACCCAGGGCCTTGTGCTTGCGAGGCAGGCACTCTACCAACTGAGCTATATCCCCAGCCCCGCCATCATTTTTACTGGCTGCAAAGCACAGGAAAACCTGGAGCCACCAAGGGTAGCCTTGCCCCCCAGGGGACCCGAGCCAGGAGGGGTGAAGAGAAGGGACGGGGTGCATTTCTGGCACCATGAGGCACCCAGATCCCGGCTCAGCTGCAGCTGCACAGGGAGAGTTCAGACGGAGCCCTGCCTCGCCCCCTGGGGGAACCGTGCTCCTGAAGGGTTGTGGGGGTTGGGCTCTAAGTCTGCAGTTTCCACAGTGGCCTAGTACACAGAAGTCACCCGGAAGTCACAAGAGCACCGTCCCCTTGCAAGAGAGGCACACCGCAAAGCTGCAGCTCCTCCCAGCACAGGGACCCGGCTCCTCCCCTGAGGAGCGTGGCTCAGGGGACACGCTCACCAGGCCTTCCTGGGAGAGCTCTGGAGGCCAGCCAGGTGCCCTGCCCCAGAGCCTAGGGCCCAGCTCTCCAGGGTGAGCCTCGGTCGTACCTTGACTGAGGGACGTACCTGAGCCCGCATCCCTCTCTCCACCAGGATGTGAAGACAAAGCACAGCCCCTGGCATCTCACGAGGTTTAATGGTCTCCAACTTGCCCTGACTCCCTTCCACTCTTCTAGAACTACCACTGCCGCCATCAATACCATTATCCTCTCCCCTTTTGGGTCAGGTCCTCAACACTCTTCTTATTTTTAATTCCTTTTTAGAGACAGGGTCTCACTAAGTTGTTGAGACTGGCCTCAAACCTGCCATCCTCCTTCCTCAGCCTCCCAGGTCACCACTGCACCCAGCTCCTCCTCACTCCTGCATGGATTTTGGAGACAATTTCCTAAATCTACCTTCCCACCTGTGTTCCTTCTTCTTAACTTTAAAATCCCATCCTGGGGAGTGTTCATCTCTTCTTTTGGGTCCCCACTCTTCCTTTCCAGCACCTGTCGCCACCTTTGAAGCCTTGACCTCTCCCCAAACATACAGTGTTCCTCTTCCCCACAGCACTGCCTGCCTGGGCTGGGTCCCCGTCCCAGCTCTGCCAGGCTTCCAGATGGCTTCCGTGGTCTTCCCTCTGTATCAGTCAGGTGGTCTGTGGTAACAAGCAGCCCCATTCACACCTGTGGAGACCAGGTGTCTGAAATCAAGGCGCCTGTGACAGTGTTCCCTCTGAAGGCTCCAGAGGCTGCTCCCTCCCTCCTCCTCCTGTGGTGGCTGTCCGTCCTGGTGTGTGCACTCTCTGCCTCTGTCTTCACATGGCCTCCTCCATATCTTCGGCTTCTCCTCTTCTGTTACAATCGTGTTTAGGGCCCACTCAGTTGATCCACGATGATCTCAAGATCCTTAATTGCATCTTCAAAGACCCCTGTATAAAAATAAAGTCATATTCATAGGTTCCAGGGCATCTAGGGACAGGTTTCTTGCAATCTGGAAGAAAGCCAACCCAAGGACAGCAGTAATATGTGGGAAAGCCAGGGCCTTGATCACGCTGTGCCTGAAGCTAACTCTACCCTTGCCATTCCTACATGTGAGATTAAGTGTCTTTGTTGTTCACAGAAGGTTTGTTGCTACTTGTACTCCCTCCCAGCTTTGAGCACCTTTGTGTGTCACCCTCTCTTGGGGATCTTTCTCAGCACACACCTGGACCAGATTTCTTCTGCCAGGTACCCTTTGGCTCTTCAGGCCTCAGCTGCCTGCTATGTAGCACACACTGTTTTCTGGTGATGACTCAGTCCTCGTGTTTCCCACCCTCCCCTTTCTGTCTCTCACTGTACCTCCATGTTTAATTGGGCAGCCAGGACCCTCACCTTTGAGGAGACTCGCTGTGATCAGGGACTGTCCCTGCCCTCCTTCATCTCACCTGTCAATAGCCGTCCACCCGAGCCGCCTCCCGGGACAGTCGTGTCCAGGACAATGTGAATGAATCTTGCAGTCACCTTCCCTGAGGCACTGGTTCAAAGGCTGTTCTAAAAATCAGAAGACACTAAATCTCCCGTGAACCCTCTTCCCACTAATGTTACAAATTAGTTAGAATAAGAAAGCGCTCTGGCTTCCCGGCATGACTTCTGCGTAAACCTGCCAGCTCCGTTTATGACTTGGGTTTCTGGTGGCCTCCAGCTGCTTACTGGATTTTCTACTCATAAAATTTATCGTAAATTTTTAATCATAAAATTTGTTCTATGGCTGGCCTGCCGACGGGCCCCCTGCCCCGGGGAGTGGCTGGAATCCGTCTTCCTCCCGTTTTCCACATCCAGCCAGTGTTTCCTCTCTGTCGCCCGCCCCCTGCGTTCTCCCTCACTTTTTTGAAAGTATATGTCGAGAGTCCCCGAAGTTCATTAGCTAATTCTGGCGAGACCTTTCTGTTTGTGTGCCGCCGGACCCTGTGATTTATGTGTCTCTCTAGCATTTAATTTTTCTAAGTGACCCTTTACCTGTTTTTTATGATGACTTTCTAATTGCAGCCATTTCCTAACTTTATTTTTCTTATTAAAGACAGGTTTTAATAGGGAGTTCATTGCTCAGCCACTTAAGGAGCCTGATTGATTTCACCAGACTCCTGGCCAGTCGGGAATGGATCACCTTTCTCGCTAATATTTCTTTGTCCCCGACCTGGTGGGTCTGCCTCTGTACTTGGAGGCATGGTGAGCACAGGCCTCAGGTGCAAGTGCTGCCTCCTCCCCCAGCGTTCCTTGCCTGTTGTTACTTGAACTTTCTTTCTTTCTTTCTTTCTTTTTTTTTTTTTTTTTTTTTACCAGTGATTGGACTCAGGGGCACTGAACCTCTGAGTCACATCCCCAGTCCATTTCAATATTTTATTTAGAGACAGGGACTCTCTGATTTGCTTAGCTTCACTAAGTTGCTGAGGCTGGCCTCGAACTTGCAATCCTCCTGCCTCAGCCTCCTGAACCACTGGGATCAGAGGTGTGCACCACCATACCCGGCAGTTACTTGAACCTTCTGTGCCTTCTGTGGAAGGAGGATAACAGGACTTCACAACCTCCTGGTGAGTCACGGTAGGCTGGTGGGGGAGACCAGAAGTGCTTAGCAAACACTACCTGCTTTTTTTTTTTTTTTGGTACTGGGGATTGAACCCAGGGGCACTCCACCACTGAGCAACATCCCCAGCCCTATTTTGTATTTTATTTAGACACAGGGTCTCACTGAGTTGCTTAGGGCCTTGCTAAGTTGCTGAGGCTGGCTTTGAACTCCCGATCCTCCTGCCTCAGCCTCCCAAGGCGTGTGCCATCACACCCGGCTACCCGCTTATTTTTGAGAGACGCTCTTCCCCATCCAAATGTTCACCTGTAATTCGTGAGTTTCTGGGAACTTCTGTGCTGACTGCATTGAACTGGGTGGAAGGGGGATGGCTACAGGCCCCAGGCCATCCCCTCTACCCCTCCCTACCACATGGAACTCATCCTGGTGAGAGGTGGCCTCACCAACTACTGCCCACAGTTCCAGGCAGGTTGAGATAGATGCTAGAACAGATCAAAGTCAAGGGCAGGGAAGGGGTGGAAAGAGCATCGCAGGGAGTGTCATGGAGTAGGAGGCTGAGATTCAGAGTCCAAGAAGGATTCGGGTTGCAGAAGAATGAGAAGAAAGGGCATTGCTGGGTGAGGGACCCGGCGGGTGGGCCTGGAGGTGTGAGCTGGCCCAGGTGTTCCAGCAGCGGGCCAGGTGATGGCTCTGGGCTCTGTAGCCAGCCCCCTTCCACCCAGCTCAATGTGGTCAGCACAGAAGGTCCCAGAAATTCATGAATCCCAGATGGACATTTGGATGAGAAAGATGGTCTCTTGAAATAAGCGCAGTCCATGCTTACTGAGCACTGCCTGTGCGCTGGGACCCAGGCTTCCTGCAGGAGCTCACTGCGTCCTCCAGGGTTTGGGGGTCTGCGGTGACAGGGATAGGGCAGGAGGGGGATCTGAGCTACATTCTTAGTGCACTGGTTCTCCAGCAGCATCTCCTGGGAGATTTCTAGAATTTGAACGCAGATTCCCAGGCTCAACCCCAATCCTACTGAATCAGGAGCTCTCAGCGTGAAGCTCAGAAGATGTTTCTCCAAGGCCTCCAGGGGATTCAGATGCAAGTTCAAGTCAGAACACTGCTGTTGCTAATGGAGGGTGTTTAGGGCTCACCATTAAGGCAAGCTGTTGAGAATGTGTGATCCTTTGTCTTTATTAGCTCAGAATCTGGCCAAATGCAGTTGCTTAGTCAATTATGGGTTTATTTTCCTTTCATCATAAGAGGTCCAGAGGAGGTAGATCAGGGTTACCCAAGGAAAAAATCAAAATCCTACCTCTCTGAGCACGTGACTTGCATCCTCATGATGATAATATGGCTGCTACATCTTCAGGATTCTCTATCACATTCCAGGCAGAAAGAATAAGGGAATAGTGAAAAAGAAAGGCTTATGCCAGCAGCTGACTCTGTTCCCATTTAGCTTTTGTGAATGGACAGAGTGTCCCTGGAAGCCCTATCCTATAGCTTATGTTTTGTAACTTAGAACAGGGTCACATGGTCACTCCAGTTTCAGAGAGTCTGGGAGGCTGAGTACGCTTGGTGCAATGCATTGCAGTCCTAAGTAAAGCCAGTGTTCTGTTAGCTGGGGAGAAATGGAAAATAGTTACTGGGTAGACCGCCACAGCCCCTACTGGGCCCTCGCTGGAGGGGGCCTCCTGCAGACAGGACAGCTGGCTGGAGGGTCAGCAGTGTGAAATGAAGCCCCAGCAGGGCGCTGTCCTCTGCCTCTTTCTCAGCCTCTGGCTCAGCGCCCAGAGCCCCACACAGAAGCACTCCTGGGGCTGGCAAGGCCTCTGTGGCTTCCCCACCCATTTCAGTTTGACCTCCCTTTTCTGGGGAAGAACAACTCTCCCCAAGGTCACCCGAGACCTGGCACCTCCATCCTTTCCCGCCATTCACACCCCCCTTCAGGATGACCTTCACCAACCCCCACAAACCGCACCACGTCAACGGGCAGCATGCAGCCACATACTGCCATCCTGTTGTCAGGGTGCTGGGGGACACCAAGGGCCTGGCCCAACGTGGAGGAGCCAGGACAGCTTCCTGTTGCAGGAGATGCTTGAGCATCCTGGCCAATCTTTAAAATGGCCAGGAGTGGATTGAAGGAAAGGAAGGAGTGGCTGGTGAAGGAAGGCATGTCTGGGGAGGGGACACCCAGAACAGAGGGGGAGTGGGGAGCTGAGAGCCCAAGGAGGGCAGGCTGGACTGGGACTTCTGAAACCCTCGTGGGGAGATAGGCTGGAGGGGTGGGCCTTGGGAGCCAGGGGACGGCTGGGGCACACAGTTGCTGGATGTTTTGGGGGTACCAACCAGGCCACGCAGCACAGAGGGGACTTTGAGTGCACATGGGGCCTTGGCTGGAGAGATGCACCTGAACTAGATTACCAAGCAGGGTCCAGGTGGGCAGGCAGACTGTCTGCTGGGCAGCAGCTGAGCCCTGAGCTCTGCCCCAGGGCAGTGCTGGCTCCAGATCAAGGGTCAGCTAAGTGGCCCTGGGGTGATGGACAGGAGGGATGCAGTCAGTGGCGGGGCATGTTAGGCAGGCCAAGCACTTCCCAAAAGCAGCTGCCACTTCAAAGAAGAGGACGGTTTGACCCTTAACCTTACGCCAGTGTGGAGAATACACTCTGGCTCTTGGGGAAAGAACGGGAAGGCAGGGAAGAGAAGGGACCGGCCAGGCTCAAGATAAGCCTTTCGAGAAGAGTCTCTCTCCAGAACTATCCCAGCAAGCGTGGTGAGCAACTGCGGTCAAGGACAGTTCTGTGTTTCAGTTCGGTGCGTGAGACCTGGGGCTTTGGCATGACCCCCAGTTCCAAGGGACCAGGGTCTGGTCTCGCTTCACCACCTGCCTGACCTTGGTTGGGAACCCTGGCTCGGCAGGTTTGGTGTCCTGTTCCTGGGCAGCATGTCTTCCTGGTGCTGATGAGCCCTCTTTCTGCATCTCAGGGTGTAGGCAGCCCTGGCCCCTTCCCAGGGGGATATCCGTCCCCAGCAGGGATATCCCAGCCGTCCCTTTGCTAGGTCTGCCTCTTCCTTCCCGGCTGCACATTCACCCACCGCTGGTTTCTTGGTCTTGTCCCAAACCCTGATTGTGCTGAAGAGTGAATGTAGCATCCAGGGACTCTAGGGGGACCTGGTTTGCCGTGTCCTCTGAATTCTTCTGTGATCACAGGCCAGGAGTGAGCCTGCCTCCCTGGCCTCCTTTCCCCAGCCTCCTTTCCCCAGCCTCCTCCCTGCTGCTGAACACCAGCATTCCCTTCAGATACTCTTGGCCTTTGCCTGACCTTGGTCAGAGTGCAGTCCTACATTCATGGTCCCCTTCGGCCAGTTTCCAGTTTTTAAAAATCATGCCTTCTAGGGCTGGGGATATAGCTCAGTTGGTAGAGTGCTTACTTTGCAAGCACAAGGCCCTGGGTTCAATCCCCAGCATCACAAAAAAATAAAAATAAAAATGAAAATAAATTCATACCTTCTGTGTACTGCGACCAAGTACCGAGCGCTGTCCTTGGTGCTTAAACGGCAGCAGTGGAAGCAGATTCTAATCTCACCCTCTTAACAGGTGAGAGATGGAGGCCAGGAGAGACCGGCAGTGAGTCTGTGGCAGGTGCGAGGTTTGAGCTAGGCGGCAAAGTCTCCAATTCCAAGTTCTTTTCTTGAAAGCAGGGTACTTCCCAACTGCATCTTCCTGCTGAGAAGCATCCCAGGAGCAAAGTGATTAATTTGAACCCTTGAACCCATTCAGGGGCACCTATTGCTCAGGGCACTGAGCTGGGGTGAAGTTCCAACCTCCTCAATGATCTGGGGCTTCTCAGCCTTGGCTGCAGCCTAGACTCCCATGGGGAACTTAAAGACATGCCAATACCCAGGCATATCCCAGACCCATCTAATTAAAATCCCTGGGGTAGCTGGCAGCTGGTGGTTGGAATTTTGTTCTTTTTTTTTTTTTTTTTTTTGGTCTCTTCAGCATTAGGGACTGAGCCCAGGGCTACTCTAACACTGAGCCACATTCCCAGCCCTTCCTATTTTTTGTTTTGAGACAGGGTCTCTCTAAGTTGCTTAGGACCTTGCTAAATTGCTGAAGCTGGCCTCAAACTTACCATCCTCCCTCCTCAGCCTCCATAGTCACTGGGATTACAGGTGCACACTGCTGTGCCTGTCATTGTTACTGTCCATGCAGTTCCTGGGCCAAGTCTGTGTGTAGTCACAGTTAAAAACTGACTGACATGAACTGTGGTTTTCAAGATTTAGCACCCATCAGAAGAACTGGGCAGGCTCACTGAACCTCAAACTGCTGGGGCCTCCTGTTTCAGTTCCATAGGGCTGGGACAGTGCTGGAAGACTGCTTAGGTAATGAGCTTCCAGCTGCCGGGACTGCTGGACCCGACATTGGGAACCACCCCAGTCCCCCCTAAGCCCCAGACACGATGTGTCTCTCCCTGCATGTCACCCTTTCCTGGTAGGAGGCCCCCCTCAGAGCTCTACAGGGATCTCATAAGGACAGGAAGAGGTGACTTTAATAAGATTGGAGACAGTAGGGAATTTGGTCCCATATTAATAGGGTTGGTTATGAAATGAAAGGGCAGGGGATGAAAGAGTTAATTAACTTGAAGGTCTGCGTCACTTAACATATCCGTTTAGTAGAGAGAAGTCATGTTCACTGTCATGGGCAGCTTTGGTCTTACAGATGGAGCAGCTGAGGGACACTTGGTGAAAACCTGCTCTACATTGGATCAGTCATTTAATGACAGTGGGATTGTGATCCTGTTGCTGGACATCTCTGGGTCTCCCTTTCCCCTTCTGAAAAGTGAGGGTTTAGTGAGACTTGCTTCCCAAGATCACTGGGGGGAATTAACATTTGAAAGCACCTATCTGGTAAGTGGTAGCTGTTATTAGGACTATGTTATGATCCTTGGCCCTGCTGGTGGTGCCCCATATGTAAAGATTCTCAGCAACAAATAAATGGTGCACCTGGTTCAGTGCTGTGGAAGGCTGCTCTTGCGCCTAGCAAGGATCTTCCTATTGGCTAACAGCTGCTGCAGCGCTCACCAGGGAAGCTCAGGGCTCAGTTCTGTGATGTGTCCACACCGCCTCCAGCCTGTTTTCTGGTGCAGCTAGCTCTCTCTCCCCTTGATTATCCAGATATGCTTCTTTCTTTCTGCCTTCCAGCTCCTTTGTGCCATCAGCTGTTTCTGTGTCCTCACTGGCTTCTAAGATTCCCAACACACCCTGGTGACTCTTTGCAGAGCCTGGCCGTGGCCCACTCAGTGCTGTTTGGTGGGTGGGTGCAAAGATCTGAAGGAACACAGGGCGTGTGAAATTCTTTTTGGCAATGAGTGATTTGAAATTAATTAGTAAGTATGTGCAGAACATCTGGGGACTCTGGCTTCTGTTTGAACTCATCTGGGAAGTGGAACTGATTCTACTTGTTGCTGTTGTGGTCTTGGGGGTGGACCCAGGGCCTCTCCTGTGCTAGGCACATGCCCCAATTCTAATCTAATGAACACTCTGAGAGAAAGCAAAGAGCAGTTCCTTCTTCCCTCCCCCTCCCTTCTTCTTTCCTCCCATCCTCCCTCCTTCCCCTCTTGGCAGGTTCTTCAACCTCTCTAAGCCCTCCTGTCCCTGGGTTAATGTGGCATCAAGGACACCTCCGTGGTGGGCACTTGGGGATGAGAACTTGGCAGGGATGGGGCTCTGGCCCGGGGCTTTCCTCTTGGATGTTCAGTCGATACTTGGTTCTTTGTCTTGACTTCACCCTGACTTACGAGGATTTAGATCTAACAACACCATGGCTTCTGCAGAGCCTGGATGGGCAGGGAGCAGGCAAGACACGGGGCACATTCCGGGAGGTTCTCACTCTCAGGACAGTGTAAGTACAGGGTCAGCCCCTGAGAGAAGTGTCACCCTTATAGTCTGCACCTTAAATACTTTGCTTGCAAAGTTCTAGTCCCCACTCTGGGACTCGAGGTACCTTTTTATAGATCCATACCTCACCCATAATTTCATTATTTTTTCCAAAACTTTTTTTTTTCAGTTGGCAATGGACCTTTATATTATTTATTTTTATGTGGTGCTGAGAATCGAACTCAGTGCCTCCTAAGTGGTAGGCAAGCGCTCTGCCACTGAGCCACAGCCCCATGATTTCATTCTAATGGCATTGAAGTCCACTTGTGCTGATATAGGAAAACAGCCAAAAAAATGCTTTATAAAGAATAGAAACGTGTTTCTCACAGTGATGGAGACTAGGAAGTCAAGGTCCAGGTGCCAGCAGGTTCATTCTCAGGTGAGGGCCCCGTGTCTCTTCCCAAGGCTGTGGCCTCCCATGACAGAAGCGGAAGGGCCAGAGGGGACAGATTCTTCCCATCAAGCCCTTGGTGCCTAATCCCATTCATGGGCGGGGACCTCATGGATCAGCCACCTCCCAAGGCCACACCTCTCAATGTTGTTGCTTTCCAAATTAAGTTTCAGGATGAATCTTGGAGGGGCAAGACATCCACAGGACAGCAAGTGGCAATCAAGAAGCTGGCTGAGAGTGCACTGGAACCTGCAGGAATCTGTAGTTTTCAAATCCAGTCAAAGCCATGGGCTCGACAGGTAAGAGATGCTGGAGGAAGCAAGCCGCTCTCCCGCTCGCCTCAGCGGGGCTGGCCACCTGGCCAACCATCGCCTACTCAGCTCCTCAAGTTCTGGCCTCTGTGACCTCCATGGGCAGGAAGAGCAGTGCCAGTTTCAGCATCCAGGAAATGGAGAATTCAGGGATTTTCCCACAGTGACAAAGTGAATCAGATTTCAGGCACAAGCCAGGCTGATACCTCTCAAAGCACGGCTGGGTTTTTTAGGGACACTTGTCCCTGTCAAGAGTTCTGGGCCTGGGCTGCACCCCAGGCCTCCCGGATTGGACTTCCTGGAGGTGCAATGGCCTCAGCACTGCTGGGTTCCTGGGCCTTCCAGGACACAACCGAGCTCTCGGAGGTCGGAGCTGCTCCACCATGTGGATCCAGGCCCCACAGCAGCCCTCGCAGCGTGTGTCTAGGTGGGTGGGAGTGACAGTCCAGCCAGATCTGGTGCTGGGGGACGGCACTGCTCCAGGTGATTTCGGTTGGTATCAGGTTAAGGGCGTTGGGGGAGTAGCTAAGCATGTGTTCAGAGCTATTGGGGAAAACATGACAATCCCTTTCAACATGTGAGTTTACGAATTCTCACTTGGGACCAAGTGAAGTTTCTGAAAGGTAAAGCCACTTAAAGTTGATCTGAAGAAAACATTGTGCATGTAATACTGAGGTGTCGTGCAAGGGACTGGATAACAGCCGAAGTCTGGATGCTTCTCCGTGGGGCTGGAAGGCAGGCCCCTCAGAGGCTCCGGCTCTCCTCCCCAAATACCATCAGCAGCAAAGACAGATCATGATCAATATTTCTGGTGACCATTGTCTCCATGCAGGAGAGGGGATGGGAGTGCAAAGCTCTCTTCTTAGGGAGAATGAGTCGCCTTTTCCAACATGTTGGGAGAACCGCAGACTCAAGCTCTGTCCAAGTCTGTACTCGGATGCCCCCTGTGGGCTGGGCAGGGGGTTCATCAGGGCAAGTCCAACAGGACGACCTGTCACCTTCTCACACCTTCCCCAGGCCACTGCCCCAGGGGGCTCTTACTCCCCTTCCCAAGGGTCACTGCAGATGGCCAGGCTGGCCCAGGGCTGGGAGCACTGTGCTAATAAGAGATGACAGAGGCAGAAAAAGAGGAGAGAGAGAACAGGAGGCTGGGGGAGGGGAGAGTGGAGGAGAGAGAAGAAAGGGAAGTGGGGGAAAGCATTTGTAAAATTAAAAGGCAAGGCCCCATCAGATGGTGTTGGGCAAGGAAAGCGTGTCACAGGCGGGAGTAATTGGTAATCGGAGCTGATGTGAAGAAGGGATGATTTATGGGAGCATGCAGACAGGGGTGGAATAATTTTTGGAGCAGAACGGGGAACTTACTGAACGCCTGAAACTCAGCTACTTATCCACTCGTTCTTGTGATGAATTAGCTCTTGTTTAAAGTAACCGCGGCTCCATTTTTCATTCTGATTACTACACTTGATATCTCTCTCTCCCTCTGTTTCCCTCTGACCACTGCCCCCTTGCCAGGTTCTGGGTGCAGAGACACTGGGTTTGTAGAAACTCGCCCCCCCTCACCTTGCTGCTTCCCCACACCACCCCCATAGCAACATTAACTCTAAAGAGCCAAGTCTAAAACCCAGCCGCTTGAAATATTGCGAAGATCAAAAATGCACGGAATTAGCAGAGGCTTCAGATGCAAGACTGGCCTACTTATGCATCCTGAGTGATTGCAATTCCTTTGCCCATCTGATGTGATAATTCTCTTTCCAGACTCTCTACCACTGAGAAAGAGAAAGAGCCGACCCTTCCTACCTGGGCGTAGCCTTTCTTTCGGAGGTGGAAAGGCCTGAAGATCTGGTGTGCCTGAGGAGAGGTCAAGTCAAGGTAAATCATGTCCTCAACCTTGTCTCCCTCCTTGCCAACCTTTAAAAACAGGAGTTTTTAATTTCTACTATGCAAAAAGGGAGCAATTCCAGATTCAGGTGTCAGTATACAAGTATTATGTTCTTTCAATATTTTTCAAATGAATTTTATTAAAAATACGAACTCCAAAAATTCAGGACCCCTTGCAGTCCTGTTTTAGCACAAATTTCCATTAATCAAAAAATCTGATAAAAAAGTCATTAGGGGTTGGGGTGTGGCTCAGTGATAGAGCGCTTGCCTAGCCCGCGTGAGGCCCTGGGTTCAATCCCGATCATTTGAATAATAAACAAAAAGAAAAATATGATTAAAACAATGTAAATATTTACAGCAGTTTCTTGGGAAAATACCAAAGGAAAAACATTGACCTAAGGAAAAAAATGCCTAAGAAAGTGTTGGCATCTCTTCCTTCCCTAGCGGTCAGCTGCTAGCCAAGGAGCTCCAAAGTCCAGGCAATGGCTTTGGTCGGGTCACCGCCTGCGCACGGCTGGTTGTGCGACACCAGCCCCCCCTGCAGTCTCGGCTGCCTGTGGGGAGACTGGTTTTCTGGCCACTGGGTTTCTCGCTGTCCTGGTTCCCTCTGCCTTTGCCTGCAGTTGACATCTTCTGAGATCCTGTACTCCTTCGATGATTCAGGTCCAGCCTGCTGCCATCTTTCCCGCCCCAGCACACCTCTGGCTCTGCCAGCTTCTGTTTCCCAGCCTCCTAAAAGCTGAAGCTTCCTGATCCTTGATTCCACTGATTTCCTGGACGCTGCCCTCTCTGGGCCCCCAGCTACCTGCCTGCTCCCTGCAGCTGCCGACTCCGGCTTCCCGGAACAACACAGGCTCAGGCCTACTTGGGCTCCTTGCTTGGCCACACTGGGCTCATCTTCTTGATCCTGATTGTCCTGGAGCGGGTTCCCTCTCTCTGCCACAAATTGCTGACCATAGCATCTGGCACACGGTGAACACCCCAAAAGTGCTAGCTGCTGCTGCTTCAGTAATTTGCCGTGCTCGCTGAGTTAGTTCTAGAAGGCTTTTCCTGGTTGACCTTTTGCTTTGTTTTACAGAATTAGCTCCTTAGTGCCGGTCTCTGCTGATGTTCTTCCATTCCCACACCTACCGAGGGAGATGTGCACTCAGCAGTCACAGAGATGGCTCTCAGGTCAGCGGGCAGGGCCTGTCTTTTGGAGAAGGGAAACCCACCCACATGGGGTGACAATCACCATTTGAGCCTCTGCTAATAAGAAAAAAGCCCCAATAAGAAGATGTTGAGTCAGCCCAGGAACTAAATCCACAGCATAGCCGATCAGGGGCTGGCACCAAGGAGATGCCCAAGTTCACCCACCGTACTGGTCCAGTTGTCCTTGCTGGGCTTTGGGAAGCATGGTTAGCTGCAGGATGGGGCTGGGCTGGTCCTGAGTGACACACAATGATAAAATCGGGAGTCTGGAAGGACAGCAGCTAGGGCTCAAGCCAAAACGGAGAGGGAGTCAGTTGGTCCTCTCCAAGTTCAAAAGTGCTAGAAAGGGAAGTGGACACTGGAGAGATGGCTGGACAGGCTGGAGAGATGACTGGACAGGCTGGAGAGACGGCTGGACAGGCTGGGGTGATGTGACAGGTGGGATACCTGGGTGGGAGAGCCTGGACCCCACCCCGCCCAAGCTTCCTCAGCAAACACCTGCCTGCACCTGGTCCCCCTTCAAGACTGAGCAGGAAGCCTGGGGTCACCATGCCCTCTTCCTGCTGCTTGGTGGACTCTGGCTATCTGATCATTAGACAGAAATGCCAGGAAGAGGAGTCACTCCGGCTCTGCCGGCAGCAGTGAGGACCTCATTACCTAGCTCACATCTAGTGACACTGGACATTTCTTGTCTGCTTTTTGCTGCCTGAGGCTTGGACATGGCCAGTTCCCCCGAGCGGAGCTGGCAGCCTTTGCTTCCTGGACAGCAGGCCCCAGTCACACCTCAGGTCTCAATGAGACTCAGCAGGGACGACCCACCTGGGGCTCAACACTTTGGTCATCCTCCAGCTGGGCACCCATTAGGTGCCAAACCCTGATGGGTGTTGGAGCTGACTCTGATCCAAGGCTGGAAGGCCTGTGAGCTGACCCACCTCAAGGGACAAAATCATCCGGAGCACCTGCCTCTCTCTTCTAGGGAGAGTAAGCCCATTGGATCAGACTGAGCAGCTGGAGAGCAGGAGCCAGGTCAGTAGGCTCACTATTGTCTACTCAGCCCTCAGCACCATGTCTGGAAAACAGTAGGCCCTCCGGAAACATTCCTGAAAGGAATTGAATGGGTGACCCTGGAGCACCCCAAACCAAGGGGCCATTACTGCTCTATCGCACTGTGTCCACGCACACACGTCAGCCTGTGCCCTCACACATGCCACCCAGGAAGCTCCACATGGATGCCTGACCACTCCCCATGTGGCCTTTCCTAACAGTGACCTCTGGAGGTTGGCATTACCATCACACCCCCATCAAAGCAGAGGAAATGGAAACCCACCCGGGAAGTTTCCCTGGCTCACCTGGGAACAAAGCCAGGTTCCGAAGGCTGTGTCTTCTCCCTGCAGGGTCAACACTGAGGACTCTATCAAGGAGTATGAAGTGAGCCTGTGGAGGCTGGAAGAGAGGAAGGAAGGGCAGGAGGAGCAGAGGAGGAGGGCATACCTCCAGAGTGTGTTGCAAAGACCCCCGAGCCCTTCAGCCCTCTGCAGAACAAATTCTGCGCCCCTCTGGTCGGTTGCCAGCTTGCAGAAGCATGGGAAGGCGCTGAGGGGTGGTGAGATGGGACCGGGCCCAGCCGTGTGGACTCCTGCAGGTGGCTGTGAGCAGGAGGGAGATTTGAAGTTCACCAGGGGGACGGAGGGGGGGGGGGCCTGGCTTGGGCCGCTGCACTGCAGGCCTCACCAGCGGATCTGATTGTTCAATAGCCAAACATCCCCCTTCCCCAGGAGCCCCACCCCTTGTAAGGTGAATTGCATATCTTTAGTTAATAATTAACAGGTCATCGGCCACATCAATACCCCATGAAAGGAGTGACAGAGAGAGAGGGAAGAGCGGGGGAAAGAAAAGGGGGTCTAGCCCAGCACCCCAGCCGGCTGGCCACAGCCCCTGCTCATCTGGCCCATAATAAATAGGATGAAAGGCACTCCTGATAAATGCCCGTGTCATGGAGAGATTTTTACCTTCACTCAGAAACAATGTAATATCTCGGCTATTACCCAAAATAATCTATCAATGTGTAATAGCTTTGTGCAGGCCTCAGATAGGAGGGGAGCCGTGATATCAGAGATGGATGTAGCCTACCTTCGGCTTTTAATTTTTAATGTTCGCAGCCAGCTTTGCATTAAAGGCCAGGTGTCATATAAAGACTTAATGTAAGAGGGGAGTTCATGAATTCTAATCAAGGGAGGAGCGCTCCCCAGGCCTGGGCTGTCACTTCCCGGCTGTTCATATTGATCTTTTGTTTTCTCCCTTCTGGTTCTTCTGGCTCTTCCTTCTCCTCTCCACCCCACCTCCTCCTCCCTGCCTGGTCCCATACTCGGTTTGCTTGTTCAGCCTAAATCACACCTTTTTCTTCCTGCCCTAAGAGGGAGGGTCTCTTTTTGCTGGGCCAGGGCAGTGAGCGCAAAGATTCAGTACCATCTGGAGAAGAAGTCCAGTCTGGAGATGGTGGGACTTTTGTCTTTTTCATTCATTCATTCATTTCATTTTTTGTTTATTTATTCATTTCTTTTTTATTCATCCAAAAAGTCTTTGTAAATATCCACCAGGGGCTTCGGTCTGTGCTTGGCCTGGTAGATAATGGAGGAGACGAGATTGTTTCCATCCTTAGGGGAGTTTGCACTGTAGCTGGCGAAAGAGTCATTTTTGCAACATAGGCGTGTAAGTGTGAGTTGAGACAGTAGTGTGCGGTCTCAAAGAACCCTGGAATGTCATCCACGAGGCCGCACCTGACAGGCGCACCTGGGCATCTGCATGCATACACATACATGCACACGCATGCACACACACTCACACCCTGCCCAGCACTCCGTGTCCATGCTTATTTTCCTCCTCTTCACCTATCACCTTCCACTGCACTCTATAAATTGCCTGTGTTAAAAGATAAACTTGAGCACATTAAGCTTTTAAAGAGTTGAGCAAGCAGCGACTCTGAATCACACAGCCCCCGACCCCAGTGGCTCAGGGCGCTGCTCCACAGAGCCGGTGCAAGGTGGCTGGAGAAGCAAGACAAAGGATGAATGGGAATGTGGGAGTCAGGCTAGTTGGCAGTTTCTGATGGGTGGGCATACGTTTGGCTTCCCAGGCTGGTACTGCTCCTTGGAGCTGGGCTTCAGCTCGAAGATGTAGGTGGCAAGGCCTGGTGCTGTCTCAGACTAGTGGCATTTCTTTTAGTCCAGGTTTTTTTTTTTTTCTTTTTTTTGCTGCTGGCATGAACCTGACATGAACAATTAGAGGGCAAGTTCATTTTGGGGCTCACAGTTTCAGAGGTCTCAGTCCATAGAAGGCTGGTTCCATTCCTCTAGGCTTGAGGTGAGGCAGTACATCATGGCCAGAGAGTGTGGCAGAGGGAAGCAGCTGGGAGCTTGACTCCAGGAAGCAGAGAGAGCCTCCACTCCCAGATACAAAATAGATACCCCGGGCTGGGGATATAGCTCAGTTGGTAGAGTGCTTGCCTTGCAAGCACAGGCCCTGGGTTCAATCCCCAGCACCACAAAAAAAAAAAAAAAATAGATACCTCAAAGGCACACCCCAATGCCCTCCTCCTCCAGCCACACCCCACCTGCCTTCAGTTACCACCCAGTTAATCCCCATCACAGGATTAATTCACTAGTTGGTTAAGGCTCTCCTAACCCAATTGTTTCACCTCTAAACCTTCTTGCATTGTCTCACTTGTGAGCTTTTGGGGGACACCTCACATCAAAACCATAACATTCTGCCCCTGGCCCCCAAAAGTTCATGCCCATTTCACAGTGCAAAATACAGTAGTCCATTTCCAAGAGTCCCCATAGCCTTGACAGTTCAAACATCACCCAAAAGTCCATGTCCAAAGTCCTCTCTGAGCTTCAAGGCAAACTCTCATTGTGAGTCCCTGAAAGCGAGTTTCATGTATCCAATATGTAAAGGCACATGATAAACATTTTTATGTACAGAAATAGAGGCATAGAAAGAAGGGATGGAACCAAAGCAAGACTGAAATCCAGCTGGGGAAATGAGTCCTGTGGCTCCAGGTCCAGCATCTGGGACACGTGGCACCATGATGTTCTCTCGAAGGGCTCGTTAGCTCCACCACACAGCCTCTCTGCTGGCTTGTCTCTGCTCTCTTCCTGCAGCGTTCCTTGGCAGACATTCCACAGCACCGGCATTTCTTAATCTCGGGGTCTCCACTGCAGCTTCAGCTTCCTCCTCACATCTCCACACATTGCCCTCAGGGGCTGCCCACAGGGACTCTGACCCTGCTGCACTTTGCCTGGCCTCCCAGGCCTTCCTCTGAAATCTAGGTGGAGCCTCCATGACCCCCTAACTCCAGCATCCTGCTTTCCTGCAGAACCAGCACCACATGGTTGACACCAAGGTCTCACGCCATCTCCATCAGTAGCCAAGCCTCCAGGGACCTTGGCTGCAGTAGCCTCTGAGTGCCAGGGTGGCTGAACATGGTTAAACAACTTCCTAGTCCCCCCACCCCAAGCAAGCAGGGTTCCCCACTGGTCACTTCTCAGGGGAATTCTTTTTTTTCATACCTTTGTCCCTGAGATGAATGTGGTCTTGCTAATTTCTGAGATGCCCTAAAGTCATCCTTCTATTGTCTCTGGGCAAAGTCTTTGGCATTTCTTTAGCGTCTATAATGTCTTTAATAACCACACATTCCTTAGCACTGGTTGTACTCAGTTTTCTGACCAAACTGCAAGTTTTTCAATCTTTCTACTTTGCTTCTTGCTCCTGATTATCATGATAAACTTAGTTGAAAGCTTCCAGCAATATCCATGCCACTGCCTGAGTGCTATGCTGCCTAGAAATTTCTTCTGCCAGGTAAGAAGTCCATCACCTTTTAATTCAGACTCAGAGAAAGTCTTAGGACATTAGACAAATGCAAATGACTTCTTAGCCACATCATAACACACATGGCCTCTAATTTAGTTTCCAATAGAGTCCTCCTTCTCTAAAACCTCCTGAGCCCTGTTTTTACTATCCATACTCCTATCAGCATTCTGGTCTTCTGAACTCCCACCAGAACCTCCCATTAAGATCCTCTTGCAACATTCTAAACCTTTTCCAGATTTCATCATTAAACTTCTCAAAATTCCTCCTACAAATTCCAAAAAGCTCCAAAAGTTTCTAAACTACATGGTCAGGTTAGTCATGGCAACTATCCCGCTTCTTGGTACCAATTTCTATTTTAGTCAGCCTTTTCACTGCTGTGACCAAAAGACCTGACAAGAACAGTTAGTGAAAGAAAAGCTTATTTGGGGACTCATGGTTTCAGAGGTCTCTGAAGGTTATAGACAGTTGACTCCATAGCTCCGGGCTAGAAATGAGGCAGAACATCATGGCGGAAGAATGTGGTGGAAGAAAGCAGCTCAGGACATGGTACCAGGAAGCAAAGAGAGAGCCTCCACTCAACAGATATAAAATGAACAACCCCAAAGGCACATGGCCAATGACCCAGCTCTCCCAGTCACACCTACCTGCCTTCAGTTACCACTCAGTTAATCTCCATCAAGGGGCTAATTCACTGGTTAGGTTAAGGCTCTCATAACCTGACTGTTTCACCTCCAAACCTTCTTGCATTGTTTCACATGTGAGCTTTTGGTGGGAACCTCACATCTAAACCATAACAGCAGTCTAATTAATTATGTTAATACCTATTTATTTTGTTTGTGTTTCATTTTCTCCTGCATGTTGGTTTATTTTGTCCATGATAATGGCCTTTGTGCTTCATACACAGTAGGTGTTTAGTATTTCTTGACTGGATTAAGTGACCAGGAGTGATGCTAAGAGGCCACAGCAGGGGCGTTGCTGTGCCTTGGGAAGGAAGGGGAGAAACCCTCATGCCTTCCGGCAGCTGGCCACTCTGGCTCTTCTGCCCATGGCCTGGCCCCTGCCCTGGGGGTCCCACCTCTCTGTAATGTGCCCTTGTAGGTCCCTGGGTGAACCACTTCTCTCCAGTCTGCTCCATGCCCAGTCCACTCCAGCCTGCCTCTCTTTGCTAAACTCCTAATTCCACACTCACAGAGTTTGAGACCCATTGTGAGGAAGGGGCATCGGGTCAAAAGTTGGTGACGGTTAACTGAAAGGTGCTATGTGTTTCCTGCTTAAGGTAAATGGCAGGGGCAGGAGGATAGGGTTGAAGCTTAAGTTGGAGACAGTTAAGAGAAAAGCACTGCATAGGCTGTGCTTAAGAGGAGTGGGGAAGGGCCTCCCGACCATGTCCACTGTGCAGGACAAGCAATGAAAACACATCAAACTGATGCCAGCAGGTCTGATCACAGCCCTGGACCAAAAGTAAATGGGACCCTCATTTAAATACATTTCTATGTTAAAAGCTATGCAGGGGTGGAAGTAGGGGTTGTGAACCTAACCCAATTTTGGATACCTTTTTTTTTGGGGGGGGGGCAGTACTGGGGTTTGAATCCAGGGGAGCTACATCCCCAACCCTTTATATTTTTTATTTTGACACAAAGTCTCACTAATTTGTCCAGACTGGCCTCCAATTTGCCAAGGCTGCCTCAAATTTGGGATCCCCCTGCCTCAGCCTCCTGAGTCACTGGGATTACAGGTGTGCATCACCATGCCCTGCTTAGACACTTACTTGACCGTGCGCAAAATGGCACAGGCACACAAAGATTGTGACATAATTGTGAATATGGCTATATGACCTATAAATGAGCAAATTCCCAATGCAGAACTGCATGGCCGTCGTTCATCCTTCTCTTTCCTTGCCACTCTGCCTTGGAGTGGTCACTTGGCTGCCTTGCCCCTCTCCCCACTTTGCTATACTAATCAATACAGGGATTGATTTTTTCTGAGATTGAAATTTGGAAATACAGAAAAAGAAAGATACACTGGGTCTCAAAAGAAAATCTCCCTTGTAATGTACCCTTAGGGCACAAAGTCACACAAGAGGACAGAACTGGGGTGAAGCTGCCCTCAGCCCTGATCCACCTCTGGAATTACTCGCTCCCCAGACCCAGGGGTTTCTCTCTCACTCTCAAGATGGCCGGCTTTCTCCCTTGAATGCTTTCCTAAATAAATCTCTGTGCCTCTAACTGATGCATCCTTAAATTCATTTCTATGACATTTATTGAGAACCTCATTCATCCTGAGTTGAGGTCCCCCCTCTCCAGGAACTCCCCAGACCTCCTCCAGTTAGTGAAAGTTCAGTCCTTTTCCCCAATTCCAAGCCAACAATGGAGACAAAATTTTGAGAAAAAGATAAAGAAGTTTTATTGTTTCACTGTATATAAACTGTTCCTCAGACTTCCCCTCTAGAACTTGCAGTTCATCACCTCCAGCCTGATGACTTGATTTTAATCAGGACCTGGAGAGGAGAGAGTCTTCAGTCCACCTGGAAAGGACCGTCCCAAGTACTCCTGACCACCAGGATGACCATCTGGATTGTTAAAAAGGAGAAAACTCATTAGTAGGGGTGATTTCCACCTTGAAAAGTTCATGTCTAGGATGGATGCCCACGCCAAAGGGCGCAACGGAAAGGAAACCAAAAGGTATAAAGAGGAAAGGGGAAATAGAAAGGCTGGGGGTTCGTTTTCAAAATCCAGTGTCCAGCCATAACTGGGGTTGATTGTAGGCCTTCCCTTTTGTCTGCCCTAATTCTAAAATTTGCTAATCGTGTGGACTGTACCCTCCCTCCCGTTCTTCCTAGCAGGAGCTGGGGTCCGTACCTGGTTAGGGCTAAACACTGGTGGGCAGCCCACCCAGGAGTGGGTGCTGGCTGGACCCCCTGGAGTCGCCCCCTTCTGCAGAAGTTCATTTGCCTGGTCCACCCACTTTCGATTGCGGGTTTGGTTTCTGGTGGCACCTCGTTATTTCTAACGGCTAGCAAAGGGGACTCCTGTCCCAGAGTGTGATTCTCCCCATTAAGGAAAACAGAGGGTTTATAAAGAGGTGATTCAAAGGTGGCACTTCCGGTGTGCCTGATAGAGGCCATAATTCACTTGTTAGTTTGGAGATTTCCTAGATATTCTGACGTCATCCCTGAAGTCTGAATTACTTCATTCCTGAGGTGGGTGTGAGCTCAAGGACAGATCACTGGGCCTAGGATGGGGAAGAAGGGTAATCTTGTGTCCCCTGAGTTTAGGGAGGGGAGATTAGGAAGGGGAAGGGTGAGAGGGAAAAGAGGAAAAAACATGTCCCCTCCAAAAATAGGACTCTATTCAAAGCATGAAGTGGACCACTGTGACATGGTGACATTTCAAATCCTCTCCTTGTTAGCTATGTTTGATCTCCATCCTGCATGAGCTAAAGGACTCATGAAGCTAGAGAATAGATATCAAGTGGGACCTGCATTATTTCAAATTTTGCATGAGTGAAACTTTGTGTTGCCCAATTTCAGATTCACCGGAGAAGGACGGCTGCACTGCACTGGAAGCTGGGTTGAATGTTGAGTGACAGTGGCTGGGTGGGGAGTTCTCCCCTTCTCATTTTAGTCTACTGCCTCTTCCTCTGCCAAGGGACCTCCTACCATTGTTTCTGCAGCCAAGAGCTCCTCCCGAAAGCTCTCTTCCCTTCCTTTAAGACCCACTTAAGGTCATCTCTTCCAGGACGTCCTCAGGCAGAGTGCACACCTCCCTTATCTGTCGCTCAAGGAGTTTTGAGCAAGCCTTGGCCTCTGCTGCAGGCAGCTGGTTGTAGATGAGTTGCTAGCGGCGAGTCTCCTCTTAGCTCTGACGCCTGGGAAGGCAAACGCTACCTCTAGGTCATCTCTTTAATCCTGGCACCTTGTGTATACGAGGGAAGGAAAGAATGAATGGGCACCTAATTCTCCCTTCAATACCTGCCAAAGCTCATGTGCCTCTTAAAGCTGATTTAATCAGAGTCACCATTAGCACTTAATCCAAATCGTGCAGATTCCTGAACTCCACACCCAACTTTGCTTGGAAAGCCTCCACCCCATCCTGCCCCAGAGGTGCTGAAGACCAGGCAAGGAGGGCCACAGACAGTTCAAGGCAGGCTGGGCTCAGAGTCCCCTGTGGAACAGTGTCCACTTTAGGCTGTGAATATGGCCCTTGCTGCTTTGTCACTGCAACTTATTTTTAAAATGGATATGTTTCTTTCTCTTCCTCCCTCTCTGCTCCTCCCTAATCTCAGGGGAAACAGGATCCCCTTTCTTCCCCACTTTAGGCAGATTGATCCATCCTTGTACACACCCACTGTAGGAAGGAAGTACCAGACTTGGGGATGGTACTAGAGATCTCAGGAATGACCATCTCCCAACTTAACAAGTGCATCACAATTCCAACAGAGGACGCGTGGCGTGTAGCTCAGAATCACCTCTTCAGAAGCCCCCTGTTCCTGCTGATGGGCAGAGTCACAGCCTCTGGGACAGGAGTCCCCTGAGTTTCTCCTTTGCTAGCAAAACAATAAACCTTCATTTTCCTTTTTGCAGAAACTGTGTCCTCCCATTGAATTGGCATTGGGGAGGAGGACCGAGTTTTCGGCGACACCTACTCAAAGGCACCCATCCTGGGCTCCTGGCAGAACCCATGGAGCCCAGCCCTCCAGGGAGAGTGTCTGCCTAACAAAGGCCCCGATGACACAGGAGGAGCAGGGACACACTGGCTTACAGGCCATCCTCCCTGAGGGCTCCCAGCTGCAGTGAGGTCCCCCTCTGGCCTCTCCAGACAAGCCCCTCCAGAAGTTCCCAATAATTTCCAAGCAGGAGGGAACTGACCGTTCTCTCCCAGGGTTCCCCAGGCTCGGCATTATTGACATTCCTGGTCAGATAATTCTGTCTGTCACGGGTGCTGTCCTGTGCACGGTGGACCTCTGGACCCCACACAATGGATGCCAGCATCAGCCACTGCCTCCCCGCTGGGACAACCAAAAATGTCTCTAGAAATAGCCCTATGTCCTGGGGACAGGGTCATCCCTGGCAAAGAACCTTGCCAATCCTCCTTATAGTGTAAAAAGCTGCAATGGCCACACCCTCTGGCATCGCAACCAAGTCCACAGCCGTCGCTCTGTCTTTGCCTCACCCCTCATCGCTCCGCACAGCAGGTGGCAGGCGGGCTCTGGGTTTACCCTGCAGTCCGACCCTTGCTGCAGGCTGCCTACCAGCCCATGGTCTGACTTTGAGGGGCTCCCTCCTGGTGGAGGACACGCCTGTGGGGAAGGCAAGGGGGAAGACAGCTCCCCGCCCCTTCCATGTAGCTAGCCCGCCATTGGCCGTGTGTCAGCCTGTCATCACCAGCCATTGGCTGATCCCTAGCCTGCCAAAATACAACTTTTCAACAATTGGCCCTATCCTCCTTTGCCCCCCAAATTCCAGAGCTTAAAAGAAGCTCCCTGGCCATGTTCTTTCTCTTTCTCTTTCTCTTTCCCTTCAGGGCAGACGCTGTTCGTCTGCCTAATAAAACCTCTTGCACAAGTTCCAGCGTCCAGAGTGGTTTTTCTGGGCACTTTTTTCACTTTTCACTGCTGGTGGCTCAAAGGCTAACTGCTTCCCCCAATGGAAGGCACACAGTTAAGATTTCAGGAAGTAATCCCAGTGGAGATGGAAGTTATGTCCAAAGAGGTTCATCCCAACCCTCCTTAGAAAAAAATCCCCTAGAACCCCCCAAAACCACACACCAAAACAACCTTAGTGAGGCCCTAAGACCACTAGAAGCAGCATAAGTGACTGAAAATACAAGTTCTGACACTTAGGTCACCTTGTAAGATTGGACACTAGTCAGCCATGAAAATAGCAGGATCAGAGATTAACGAATGACACAGGAAAATGACCAAAGTTTACATGAAATGAAAACAATTTACATGGGGATGGAGAGTGGGGCTTTAGTATTACTCAAATATGAAAACAAAGGGGATAACTTCTTGCTCTTTTCCCAGTGAAAAAATTGTTTTCCTGCTAAAGCACGACTGGAGAAAAGTCAAAACAGTGCAGAGGTGTGGAAAGTTCTCCCCGTCCACTCTACTCCCCAGCCACAGGGCCCACGGGGAAGGGCTGCCCTGGCAGGGGCTTAACAGGGACCCTTTAAATACAAATTCAGCCCTGATTTAGTGAGAGTGGGGAGAAACCGATACTAAACCAAAATCTAACCATAGGCCTCGGCTTCAAAAACAGAGCTCATGAAAGGCACTGAAGAAAGACACTCTTTTTTGTTTTTAATGATAAAATATTTGAAACCTACAGAAAGTTACAGAAAATGATATAAACGTGTACCTTATAGAACATACGCACCTTATGTTAGGTCTTAGAGCTTTAAAGAAATGTTGTGATCAACGTCACACCTGGGCACGGTGGCGCACACCTGTAATCCCAGTGGCTCAGGAGGCTGAGGCAGGAGGATCGTGAGCTCAAAGTCAGCCTCAGCGACTTAGCGAGGCTCTAAGCAAGTGAGACCCTGTCTCTAAATAAAATATAAAAAAAGGGCTGGGGATATGGCTCAGTGGTTGAGTGCCTCTGGGTTCAATCCCTGGTATTGAAAAAAAAAAGAATTATAATATTACAGATATAGTATAAGCCTTGTTTCCTGATCTTTACCCCTCCTACTTGCCTTGAAAGAAATAACTATTTCCAAAGCTGCATAAATCATTCCTATGCATGTTTTTAGTACATTTGCTACATCTGTATATCTCCATAAATAATCTTAGTCTTATAATTCAAAATATGTAAATAATGTCAAATTATGAAGTCTCCTGCAACTTGCTTTTTAAACCTTTTGATTTTTTCATTTGTCCATTTTTGTACATATAGGTGTAATTTATTCATTTCAATTGCTGATTAGAATGATGTGATATGAGTACATTACAGTTTATTTATTCACCATTTCAAACAGTGCCACCGGGAGACTCCTAACGCTGGTGTCCTTTCAGTTTGTGGGAGAGTTGATTTCTGAGACAGCACTTCTCAAACTTGTTGATCTCAGGAATCTTGACACTCTTGACAATTATTGAAGACCATAAAGGACTTTTGTTTAGGGGAGCTCTATGATCAGTAGATAGCAGAGTTATCAGCTTAGACATTACAACTGAGAATTTGAAACAGCAATCCCACTCCTGGGTAGTTACCTGAAAGTTCTGAACTCAGTACATTGAAGAGACATCTGCAGACCCATGCTGCAAGGCTGTCCGCAAGCCAAGTGATGGAATCAACCTGGGCTCCACTGACACATGAATGGGTAAAGGAAATGGGCCACAGAGATACCTGCACTCTCGTGTCTATTGCAGCACTATGGTAAGGTATGCAATAAACCTACGTGCTGTGGACACATCAATGCATAAAGAAAAGGTGGCAGGTATGCACAAAGGAATGTTATCAAGCCCTGAAGAAGAATGAGATCCCACCTTTTGCAGCAAAATGAATGGATCTGGAGGACATCCTGTTAACTGAAATAAGCCAGACACAGAGAAACAATACTGCTTGCTTTCTATCTTACACAGAGGCTCAAAATCATCAACCTAAATGTACGATAGTGATAGCTAGAGACTGGGAAGGGTGCGAGGGAGAGGGTAGCTAAAGAGAGGTTGGGTAATGGGTTCCAAAAAAGATAGATAAAGAGAATAAATTCTGGTGTTCTACAGTACAGTGGGATGACTATAGTTCAGAATAACCTATTAGAAATTTTATGATAATCTGGAAGAGAGAAGCTTAATGTCTCCAAACATAGAGAGATGATAAGAAAAGGGAAATGCCAACTACTCTGATTTGATCAGTGCACACTATATGCATGAATTAAAATATCACACTGAACCCCATTATATGTATAATTAATACATATTAATAAAAATAAAAATAAATTATAAAAAGTAAATTCCATATGTACACACATATATAAATGGTAGAATACTATTCAGCCTTACAAAAGGAAGAAATTCTATTGTTCGCAACAACATGGATGGCATTGGAGAATGTTACACTATTTACAAACCAAACACTAAAATACCAATTCCACATGTTCTCATTTATATGTGGATCTAAAACAATTGACCTCATAGACGCTGAACAGAATTGTGGGTAGTAGAGGCTGTTGTGGGGAGGGGCTGGGAGATGATAAAGTGTGGAGAGCCTCAGACAAGATAAGGAAGTTTGTGACATGGTAGCACACACCTGCAATCCCAGTTACTCAGGAGGCTGAGACAGGAGGATCGCACATTCAAGGCCAATCTGAACAACTTAGTGAGACCTTGTCTCAAAATTTTAAAAATAAACAAATAAATAAAAATGGCTTGGAATGTACCTCAGTGGAAGAGCCCCTGTCTAGCATGTGTGAGGCCCTGGGTTCAATTCCTAGTACTGGAAGAAAAAGTTGGATTTTGGGGGGGCATTTGTTGCACAGCGTGTGAGTACTAATGGTTGGGCACTGGATGGATAATATTGCTGGGAGGTTGGATCTTGAATGTTTTCATCACAGAATACGTCCAATGTTTGAGGTGATGGCTGAGTTGGTTGCCCTGATTTCTTCAATCCTTATTGTATTAAAAATTTATAACATTACTTTGTATTCCATAAGTATGTGTAGCTATAATTTGCCAATAGATAATTTTTTTTAAACTGAGAATATTTAAAATGTTTTTTATGAATTTGAAATAACAGTAACTGTCTCATGTCAATGTAAATAACATCATTTTATGAAAATTATTTTTTCCAATAAATGTTGGTAAGATAAATGCATTGTTTTTAATTTTTAGAAATGTAATGAACGTCTCATGCTATATATATGTTTTAGTTAAAGTCTATGAAGAAAATGTGGCTAGTTGGGAAAGGGAGGAGGAACTTAGATTTTTGTGGATATTCTTTGATAATACAGCAAAATATAACTCAGCAAGTAGTATTTTCTTAAAGATAGGCTGCGACACATCAACGCTTATTGCAGCTCATTTCACAATATCTAAGTCATGGAACCAACCTTGATGCCCTTCAACAGATGAATGGATAAAGAAATTGTGATATATATTATGTATATGTATATATAGATATATATATCATATCTATCTATGTCTGTATCTATATCTATATATCTATATATATGATGGAATATTACTCAGCTCTAAAGCGTTAAAGAAGAATGAAATTCTGGCATTTGCTGGTAAATGGATGGAGTTGGAGAATATCATGCTAACTGAAATAAGCCAATCCCCAAAAACCAAAGGCTAAATGTTTTCTCTCATATGCGAATGCTAATTAACAATAAGGGGGGGAGGCTAGGGAAGAATAGAGGTACTTTAGATTAGGTAGAGGGGAGTGAAGGGAGGGGAAAGGGTATGGGGTAAGGAATGATAGTAGAGTGAAACAGACATTATCACCTCATGTGCATATATGACTGCATGATGTGATCCTGCAATATGTATAATCAGAAAAATGAGAGGTTATACTCTATGTATGATCTATCAAAATGTATAAATGCATTCTATGTCATGTACAACTAATTAGGACAAATAAAATAATTTTTAAAAAAAGAAAAAAAATCGAGAGGCTGTGGTGGGAAATCTGAAACCACACCCATGTTCTTTTAGCGTCACATGACAGGGCAGTGGTCTTTCCGGTGCTTTGAGTAGATCCTACTCCTGGTTTTGTAACATTCTACATTAGCATTTGGAAAACACTGACTCACCGAGTCCTGCGGATCTTCTAGATGTTGGAGCACTTCAGAACAGTCTCAATAAGTTCATTTTCGATTAACATCACCTCCGATCTTCTAAGTATTGAGAAACTGTCAAACTCACAGTGGTGGATACAGGTTTCCCCGAATCTGAAAACTCAGATTTAATCATTGGCACAAAGATTATCAGTTGTTTTCCTCGAAGTGACTGGATGACTTCTTTTTGGAGAAAATAGCTGCCAAATACTCAAATCGAAATAACCATAGTTTGCTGTCTTTCTAAGTGCGATCAGTGTTCCAGAGGAAAGTGGCCGCTTCATCTTTCAGCTGAGAGTCACCTGCGTGCTCCCGAGTATCTGAACAGAAGGGCTCTATGTAGGATCCTATTACATCACAGTGAAGGTTAAAAGCGAAGGTGCTCTGGGGTCCGGATTTTTAAAAATTAAAAATTTGGCTGCTCCATCCACACCAGTCTTCTGTCAAACCGTGTTTGCCCCTGTGACGTGCATGGCAGTGATGAACCTGGTGACAACTGGCCCAGCTTAAGGCCCCTGCCTTGATTTGTGCTCAGGGACTAGCAGTCCATTCAGTATGGCCTTTACACCATCGGGCATGCCTCACTGCGGATGGCAGGCAACATCCTGGTCCTGTTCTGGAAACAGCTTTGAGTTTGTGATTCCCATGGAAGCACCTCGGGAGTCCCCAGGGGTCAGATGGTGCACTTTGAGAACTGCTAGTCCAGGGTAGCCAAGCTTCAGTACTCAGATGACATTGATAGTCCCTCCCAAGTGGCTCTTCAGGGTGGTTCTATCAGCTCCATTCCCACCAGCAATGTTAAGCACTCTCAACTCCCCACGTCCTGGTCGTCACTTGGTGTAATCCAACTTGAATTCTGTCCGATCCAGTGGGTAGGAAATGATGTCTCATTGCTCTATTAATCAAAGATAGTATTTCAACTCTATCTGGAATCATCTTTCAAATCACTTTTTTTCATTCATAATTGGATGGTGTTTGCTACATTCACTAAAAACTGAGATAATTTAAAGGGGTACAGCTATCAAAAATATAAAGTCGGGCCGGAGATATAGCTCAGTTGGTAGAGTGCCTGTCTCCCAAGCACAAGGCCCTGGGTTCAATTCCCAGCACCACACACACACAAAAAAAATAAAAAATAAAAAAAAATCTTTCTCGACCTATGTTTAAAAGTGGGGTGTGTGTGTGTGTGTGTGTGAGAGAGAGAGAGAGTTTCTACCTTTCCTGTTGGCAAAACATTTCCCACTTCAATCTGCTTTTTGCAATCTTCCAAATGAGAGAGCTTCTGGGGATGTGATTCTAGGGTTTTTAATCATTCATTCCCTGTAAGCGCCGCTAGCCCACGTGTGATGGGGTTTCAGAGTTGCAGTGGATTGCAGGCAGATTTGAGCCTGCTGGTGGTGGGTTGATGCTGCCCACAGCAGTTCTAGGTGCCTTGCATATGTATGTTGTTGAAATGCTCAACACAGATTGGTGGATGCTGGCAAAATCAGCTTTGCTGGAATCAGTGAGAAATGACATGTCAGTGTCCACCAGGGTGACTTTTAAGTGATTTTTAAAAAGTTTTTGCTTTGCATATGGTTACATAAACTAACCCCAACCTAAGGAGCAAGGCCTTCTAAGTAGTTATGTATGGGAAACTGAATCAATGGGCCAACATTGCTTCCATTACATTCTCCCCTGCAGATTTCTCATCTGTTTCAGTCATATTTAACTTCTTTTATAGGTCTGGCTTTTTAGCACCTATTCATCTTGACTGAAGGTTGGCAAAGTTTTCCCGTAAAAATCCAGGTCGTAAATATTTTAGGTTCTGTGGGCCGTGTGCTGCTATGACTACTCAACTCTGCCACCGTTGGGCAAAAGCAGCCATCGATGACAGAGAGACTAACAGGGTGACTGTGTTCCAACAACACTGTATTCACCCAAACACAAGAGCGCGTAACGTGTGGACCCCAGGGCTGACTGCTTCTTCATCCAGTTCTCTGTAGGAAGTCTGCTGATCCTATGGTGTCTATTCTTCTAGTACGATGGCCTTTATTTTATTTAACAGGACATATATGTGTATGGTCGCATCAGGTATTTAAAAAGTAAAGACAAGGAGGTGAGAATGAAAACATTGTGTGTAAATAAATATGGTTGTTATTACTGTAAATAATAAAACCATAACCACTGGAGAGGAGAATGTAATGAAACAGGTGCCAGCTAGCCCACAGGACCCCGGGAACGTGCCTGGCTGACACTTGTCCTTCTGAGCCCCCATTGTGCTCCAGAAAAATCACATTAAATGGGTCCTGGAAGGGCGTTTGGAGAAAAAGCTGATTCTGGATCTGGGGCAAGGAAGGTAGAAGAGGCGGCTATCACACCTGGTGGTGCACCTGGTCAGGTGTGCTCGAGGATGGTGGGGACACCTGAGTCAGCTTGAAGGAATGCCTTTGGCTGAATATGGACAATTTGAGCATCAAAATGAACAACAGTAATGAATTATAATAAGAGGATTCCCCACATCTATACTACATAAATGGATGGTAAGTAAACAGGGAGAAGGGATGATTCTTCCTTAGCATGGAAGGCCAAATGTGGAAGGAACGATGGAGTTAGAAGATCATCAGTGGATGCTAAAATTTTGAGTGAAGTTTGATGTGAAGCAAGACATTTTCTCAGAGTATATTCCCACAAATCAATTTCTTTCCTTCCTTCCTTTCTTTCCTTCTTTCTTTCTATTTTATTTTTATTTTTATTTTTTTGGTACCAGGGATTGAACTCAGGTAACTTGACCTCTGAGCCCCATCCCCAGCCCTGTTTTGTATGTTATTTAGAGACAGGGTCTCACTGAGTTGCTTAGTGCCTCGATTCTGCTCAGGCTGGCTTTGAACTCGCGATCCTCCTGCCTCAGCCTCCCGGGCCACTGAGATTACAGGTTGTGGGCCACCGTGCCTGACTCTTACAAGTCACTTATTACAGAGGGAAGCACAATAGCTTTACAATGGGGAAACCTGACAGATGATCACTTTATTGATGATTAAAGTTAATATCCCAGCAATGGCTCAATAACTTCTTGTCTCTCCTGACAGGAGGCAGGGAGAGGGACACAAGTCACTTCAGTGAAATTCCTCTGCAAGTGCGCAAACTGAATTGGATCATGAGATAACAGCAGAATTCTATGAAATAGCTGGCCTGCCCTCTTGGAAAAATAATCTGAGGGTCAGGAAATGCAAGGAAAGGCTGCAGATCAAAGGAGATGAACTGAAGATACTGGGCTCTTTCTTTCTTGCAAAGTCAGAGGTGGAGATGGAGGAAATAGAAAGTCCAAGCACCTTTCTTTCTCCCTTGGGCCAGAAGGGTCAACAGCCCTTCCTTAAAGTCTCTCCTGTAGAGATGGGTGCACTGGATCTTCAGGGGACCAACTTCATCCCAACCCCTCTGGTAGATTTCTCTAGCCATGAGTCCCAGAAATCAGGGTCCCTACTGAATGCATCATTTCTAAGGGCCCTGTACCATCACCTCTGGGTCTTTTCATGTCACAACTCAAACGTGGCGAAGTCTCCTTTATCATAGATCATGGCTCTGTCTGCAGGGCTGCTTCAGCCATCTGGAGAACAGGTCATCACTGGAGAGAGTGGCTTAGTCAGCTTTTTTGCTGCTGTGACTAAAGGACCTGACCAAACAACTATAGAGGAGGAAAGGTTTATTTGGGGGCTCACAGTTTCAGAGGTTTCAATCCATAGACCGCAGGCTCCATTCCTTGGGGCTCAAGGCTAAGCCAAACATCATGGTGGAGGGAAGCAGCTCACAAGATGATCAGGAAGCAGAGAGAGCCTCCACTCACCAGATACGAAATATGTACCCCAAAAGCATGCCCCCAATGTCCCATCTCCTCCAGCCACACCCCACCTGCCTCCAGTTACAACTCAGTTAATCCCTATTGAGGGATTAAGTCACTGATTGGGTTAAGGCTATCATAACCCAACCATTTCTTCTCTGAGCCTTCTTTCTTTGTCTCACACATGAGCTTTTGGGGGACACCACATTTACACCATAACAGATAGATACATAGATACACTGGGGAGAGAGAGAGAGAGAGAGAGAGCCCTCACTAACCTTTCTAAGCTCCTGCACCCTGGGTGTTTGGTCCCGCTGCATGCCAGCCAGAGCCCCCAGAGAGGATGATGGGTTACCTGGTCCTGAACTCAGCTCAGGTCCTCCATGTCCCTCTGATCCCCATCCTCAGTCAGACCCTTGGGAGAAGGGCCCTCAGGAACCTGCTGGTGTCAAACGGTCCTAAGCTCCTCTAATCAGGGTCTCCGTCGAGTCCTCGTTGCTGACACGGTGACTCTAACTGCCGTGTACTACAAATTAATTCATTCCTTTCGGCCTTGCTGTTTGGTAACTGGCTGTCACAGCAATCGCCCTGGGAGCTAATTGAGAGTTGCGATCCGTGGCAGTCTCTCCATTAGCGGCATAATGACAGGCAGCCGCTGCACACACACAAACACACAGCAAAGCACAAAAACACGGGTACACACACACACGCAGACCCCAGGCACGCATACACACAAACACACATGCACGCATACGCTCAGGCACATCAACACACATGCACTCAAGCTGACCGACCCAAGTTCGCTGGCATAGACAGCTAGGAGACAGTGCTCAGGGCTGTCATATTTTGGGACCTTCTGGAACTCTGGAGGTGGACCTGCTGGCCACTGGAGAACACGAGAGTCCTCCCCACCCCACGCTGCTGCACCAGGGCCAATGGTGATCCTGCAGGTCACAGTGACCACATGTCCTCAGTTGGCATCCTTTGGCAGGGGAGGGTGGGATGTGCCCACAGCAGCCTCTGAGTGTGAGTGGACTCTGTAGAGGCTGGGGGATAAGTGGGTCACCCTTCTCATCTCAACCCAAGCCCCCTGGCCTCCCACTTCAGGCAGGGAGTGCAGATGAGCACGTATCCTGTGGTTCCAGAAGCCCTTGCGGGGACAAGAGCCAGGAACTGCTCTGGGCACTTGGTGGTGGTCCAGGTTGGATTCTCAGAAGCAGAGTCTGCAACATGGACCACAGGGGAGTGGGGTGGGGAGACAGGGAAGGGCCATGGGGGGAAGAAGCAGGTCACATCAGCCCCCAAGCACCTCCAGCCTGACCCCTGTGTGGACCAAGCACGCTTCCCAGCCGAGCACGCCCTCTGTGGGGGTCTGGGGTTCTCAGTGAGCACCAGAAGGGGGACTGTGAGGAAGAGGGCAGTGTGGGGAAGTACCACACTGTGGTACAGAAGACAGACCCTGTCCCTTTGCCAGGAAGCCCAGTTCAGATGTACTAGACACATTCCTGCCCACAGGGAGTTCGGGTTCATGAGTCAGGACATGAGGGTATGTGTGTGTGTGTGTGTGTGGTGCTGGGGATTGAACCCAGGGCTTCGTACATGCCAGGCAGTGTTCTATCACTGAGTTACATCTCCAGCTCCCTGTTCAATTAATTCTTGATTCCACTTCTACCATATTAATACCCTGAAGAATTTCGGACCTCACAAATGACAGAATGGTTGCTAGAGGTCCAACCCATGCCCTTGCAGACCTAAGAGCAATTGAAGAGAAATAAGCATTTCTTTCTGTACAAGTCCTTAGAATCTCTTTCAGATTGCCTTAATTTGGAACTTGTGCCCGCTCTGAAACAATCTTTGGGACTCGGAAGGCTGATTGAATAGGTCCTAAATTCTTGGATGGGGCCCTCTGTAGCCTGAAAGTAAGAAGTCCTCAAAAGGGAGTCTGAGTAAGATTTACTAAAAGAATGGAAGCCAGCTGGGCATGGTGGCCCACACCTATAATCCCAGTGGCTCAGGAGGCTGAGGCAGGAGGAACACGAGTTCAAAGCCAGCCTCAGTAATTTAGCAAAGCCCTAAGTAATTTAGCAAGACCCTGCTCTAAATAAAATTTTTATAAAAGAGTGCTGGGGATGTGGTTCAGTGGTTAAGTGCCCCTGGGTTCAATCCCAGGTATCAAATAAATAAATAAAAATTTAAAAAGAAAGAATGGAAGCCAAAGGCAGAGGCCAGAGACAACCAATCCCCTCTACTATATACCTGAAACAGGAGGTCACTGGGCCCAGGGCCATCGGGACCTTGGGTGGAAGGCCATGGAGGGCAGTTACCAAGAGCCACTTACTTCACGCAGCAGCTAACAGGCTGAGGCCTGACCAGCCTATCCCAGAGGCCACTGCCCAGGTGCCAGGCCACACCCTGCTTGTCTGCGATGGCGACCAGGGGGGAGGGAGGCCCTGGGCCCCTGCCTTCATGGCTCATCATGCCTCTCTCTTTGGGTCTGGGGTCAGATAATGCATGCTGAACAGCACGTGTCCTGAAAGTGCCCATGCATCTGGACGCTCAGAAGGTGACCTCACTTGGAAACAGGGTCCTTCCAGATGTGTTAGATCACAAAGTCATGCTGGCCTGGATCCATCGTGACCAGTGAGTGCCATGTCAGACGAGGGGAGGACAACACACAGGCACACAGCGAAGGACACCAGCAATGGCAGCAGTGGAAGGTAACTGAGTGACATTTCTGCAAGCCAGTCAATGCTGAGTGTCACTAACAACCACTGGAAGCTGAGCAGAGTCGGGCAGGAGCCCCTGGGGCCTCCAAGAGAGTGTGGGCCACCAGCATCTCAATTCCAGACGTCCAACCTCCAGAACCGTGGGAGAACAAATGTCCCTAGCTGTAAGCCACCCAGGGTGCCACTCTGTCACAGCAACCTCAGTGATCCAGTGCACGTAGGCCCAGTGCATTCCATACATCTGCCCTTAGGAGGACAGACAAGAAACATCAAGACCCAAGGTCTTTGTGTGACTGGCAGCTGTCATTGGCAGTCTTCAGGAGTTACACTTGGTCAGAGCAGAGAGCCATAGCCCTGAGGCACCCGACGCCCTCCTCTCCAATCTCTTCTCCCAGAATCTCATCTTCCTGGCTGTGTTATCCAGATCTCTCCAGGCCCTGTGCTGCCTTCCCCTGGGGCCCTCCTGGCCCATCCAAAGCTCGCTGTGCTGCCCAGCAATGACCACCTTCTATCAGACAGTCCTTCAGTGACAGGGGACACAGCTGGCATTTGGACCTTTGTCTTTCTCCTTCCTCTGCCTCACAAGGAAGAATGCAATGGAGGGATTTATTCTCTTACTCATCCAGATTATTCCTTCCTTGTTCTGGATTGGATTTGAGGTGTCTCCCTAAAGCTCCTGTTGATACAGAAATGTTCAGGGGTAAAATGATCAGATCATGAGAACTGCAACCTAATCAGTCCATCCTGGTTTGAATGGATTGACAGGGTGGTAACTGTAGGCAGGTAGGGTGTGGATGGAGGAAGCGGGTCTGGGTGTATGCTCCAGAAGGATGCATCTTCTCTGCGGCCCCTTTCCCTCTGTCTCTCTGCTTACTGGCCTGGCATAAGCTGAGCAGCTTTCCCCTGCTGGGCCATCCCCCATGCTGTGCTGCCTCACCCCAGGCCCAGAGCAATGGAGTCAGCCATCTATGGACTGAGACCTCTGAAACCAAATACACTTTTCCTCCTCTAAGTTGTTCTTACTGGGTATTCTCATCACAGCAGCAACAACAACAAAAACTAGTTAAACATTGCTCCGTTGAAAACAGAAATAGTCACAGTCTCTTCTGACTTCCCATAGGACTTACTTTCCACCAAGCCTAGAAAGGCCGAGTTCTGCTCACAGCATAAGGAGCTTCTTATTTAGCTTTGGTGCCTCAGTGGTTCCCTGCTGCCATGGACAGGTGAGCCATCTTTCTAGCTCCTGCTGGAGGCTCCCACTTCCCTTCATGGACATATAGACGTGGACAGGGTCACAGCCAAAAGATATCGTGAAGGACCTCAGGGTCCACCCGGTGATGTCAAGAAAATAGGGATACAGCAAAGACAGGGATCTGCAGGGGCCTCCCAGGAAGCAGGGGTGGAGCCAGAGCAGGACCTGAGGTTTTCCTTTCCCAGCCTGAGCAGCAGCTGTCAGACCTGGAGGAGGCAGGCGAGTGGCGCTCACAGAACACAGTGCTCAGAAGACTTGCCTCGCCTTCCAGCCAAGGCCGCCTCAGGATCCCCACCGTTTAACCTTGAGCTCAGACTATCTCCATAGGGTTCCAGTTAAAGTGGACACACACCACTTTAAGGTAGTGTATTTTTAGCCTTTAGCATGATGATAATAATAACAATAATAATTCATTACAAGAATTATTTATTTAGGCTTACAGCACACATTCCCATAGGTCTCATCCAGGGGTGATTTTATCCTTCTGGGGACATTTGGCAATGTCTACAGACATCTTTGGTTGTCACAACAGGGGTTTGCTACTGGCATCTAGTGGGTAGAGACTAGAGATGCTGCTAAACCTGCTGTAAAGTGCAGGACGACACCAACAAAGAATCACCTAAAACACTCACTAAGGCCATGGTTGAGAAACAGCTGCAGATCATGTCATTTAATCCTCAGTCTTCAAAAGCAGAAGGTGCCAGGGGCATAAGCGGCCAAACACAGGGACCCTGCTGGTCACCTTTGGGGAAGTCAGGTGGGCCTGGCAGCCTGTCCCTGGGTCTGTGACAGCACAGAGCTGAGCATCACGGTGCCCAGCAAGCATTCCTCTGAAGTTTCCCAAATGGGCGCAAGCGCGCCTCCTTCAAAGGTCAATGGACTGAGGCTCGGGAAGCTCGTCAGTTTCAAAGTCACACAATCAGATGCTGACTTCAGAACCAGGAAAAAACAAAAGTAGAGTTTTTATGCTCTCTGTGTAGTGTAGAGAATTAATGGACATTACTATTTTATGAATGAAGGAACTCTCAGAGAGATGGATTTTTCATGGGTTGCTAAGCCAGTAAGTGGAAGAACTGAACTGCAACTCAGGCCTGTCCTGTTCTAAAGCCTGTGCCTCCTTTCCACCAAATAACATGCGCCTTCCGTGCGTCTCTCCTCTCGGAAGTTGGTGGACCTTCTACCTCTCGAGGCTGAGCTCAGCACGATGCCTGGTATAGAACAGGCACTCAGAAATGCTTCTAAATTAAACATTTTTAGATATGTTCACCCCAGCTTAGGGAAAATTCCTGATTGAGCCAATACTACCCAGTTGTAACTCCTGTTAGCACCCCTACCCCGCCAAGCCTTGCCCTGCCTCTTTCAGGCTCCACCAACGTCCCACCTCTTTCTACTGCTTTGGTTGTCTTACTGTGGGGAGACAAGATTTTGGCATCTGAGAGGGGAGGCAAGGATGCTGCTTAAACATCCTGGCATGATCAGGACAGCTCCTCACAGCAGAGGATCGTCTGGCACAGGATATTCCATACTTGATCCATACTTGGGCTTGATCCATACTTGGGCTCTGTGTAGGCACAATAATCTTCTTTGGGAATTGGTAATCATGATTAGTAATTTACCCACTAGCTGCTGGTCAGTCTAGGAAAGGAAAACCTCAGGTCCTGCTCTGGCTCCACCCCTCCTTCCTGGGAGGCCCCAGGCAGAGTCCTGTCTTCGTTGATTTTCTTAAATCATTTCTTCCCCATAGTTTTTTTTTTTCTGTGTGTGTGTGTGTGTGTGTGCATGTGTTACTGGGAATTGAAACCAGGGGTGCCCTAACACTAAAGAACATCCTGGCCTTTTTATTTTGAGAGTCTTGGTAAATTGTCAAAGCTGGTCTCAAATTTGCTAGCCTGTTGCCTCAGCCTCCTGAATCCATGGGATTCCAGGCATGTGCCACTACACCTGGAATGTCCCCGCTAGGTGTGACATTTGAATTTACTCTGCTCCTACGATTTGGAGCTCCAAGTCAATAAATTAACAACAACAATAACAAGAAGGACTCTGAGGTCAGTTTTAACTGAGGGCAAATTCAATAACCCTTCTAGAGGGACACATCACCTCTCCAATCGATGTAGGTTTCCCACGTGCAAAACTTCACTGATGATGAATTTACAATCCAAAATTACAAAATGCACAAGGAAATAGTCAAACGAGAAAAATTCACAGATATAAGAGACAATACGATCAGATCCTCAAGAAGTTTAGATTCAAAAGGTGTAAAGGTTAATTGGGGTCCTATAAAGGTTAAGGGGAGAGCAAATAAAAAGGCAAGCACAGGATGGCATACAGCAAGAAGTGGCTCCCGTGGGAAAGCCAGTTCCGTTTATTACCTATTCCAGGATCATATCAAGTCACATTAGGTCACAGAGTGCAGTGAGCTTTGCGCTTGTGCAGATCACACAACTTGCTTGCTTTTCAGAGTCCACTAGTACCAAATATTTTTATAATAAGACAATGTCTGCAGGCCTCAAGGACAGAGGAGTTGTAGGGTTTCTAAGCCATTCAAACAGAAGGCCTATGGTCTGAGGAGTTTGCTCACTCAAGGACTTTCACTCCTCTGTACATTGACTGGCCTGAAACCTCTGCAAAAAGGGAGGAGGAGAAAATGGTAGATCAGAGGAACCCACAATATGGTAGCAGCTGCCCAAGTCTGATTAAAACATACAGTTCCATGGCAGCATATTGCAGTAGGAAGACTGGGAGAATACTGGTTTGCAACTTAAAGTTAGCAACCAGGTGAAAACAAGGAACATTGCTTTCTAGACCAGAAAGAGAATTCATAAAAGGGATGAACAGCAGCAAGGTTAGTGGTGGAGGGGACACTCCCTTCCCATGAGCCAAAGACATCCTCTCACCCTGTTTTAGACACATAGTCATTGCTGGCCAACCACTTCATATTCCGAGCTGAAAATGAGCTCAGATACAGTGAGCTGAGCCAGATGAGGAGAAAGTCCCAGCACAATCTGGTGGAGCTGGTAGAAGTAGGAAAATGGCTACAACTTTCAAAAGCTGGATCTCCTGAGTGGGAGACTAGACATCCCTGAAGTTCACATTTATTTATTTATTTATTTGGGTACTGTGGATTGAAGCCAGGGGCACTCAACCACTGAGCCACATCCCCAGCCCTATTTTGTATTTTATTTAGAGACAGGGTCTCACTGAGTTGCTTAGGGCCTCACTAAGTTGCTGAGGCTGGCTTTGAACTCGAGATCCTCCTTCCTCAGCCTCCCAGGTGCTGGGATTACAGGCGTGAGCCACCATGCCTGGTTCCACATTTATTTTTTGTAGTTTGCTTTCTCTCTCTCTCATCTTGTTCTTGCTATACTTGCTTTTCAAATACCCAAGATTGAACAGTCATATAGGGTTTACTTTTCACTGGATTAATGGGTGTTCATGCTAAGTGTCCATCTGGACATAGGAGTGAAACTAGAACTCAGATCAGGGAGAAGTTCAGGGTGGCATGGAAGCTGCAGCTGCTGGTCTATCAGTCAGTAGAGCAGAGCAGAATGAAAGGTGCTTTCATTCAAAATGGGCAGTCTGATCTCTGGGTATGCCCAATGGGATGGAACTGGAATGGATTAGGGTCAGATGGAAAGTGGTGATCCCATGGCACCCTCTTGTGGACCCTGCACCAGCTCTCTATGCCCAGAGAGGTCTGGAGGATAGACTGATGTGTCCCACATGCCTCCCCTCAGCACAAGGGCTGAGGTTCTTGGAATGAGAGGTAAATTAAACCCAGTTCAGTCTACAGGCAGAGCAGATGAGAGGTATGGCTAGCAACCCTGCCAGACTTCCACTCCCACCCCTGGTTACAATACAAAGTCATTCTGAGGGTGAATTATGCTCTCAATCAGACAGGCTGCCAGGCAAGGAGTGGGTGGAACTCAACATGCAGACTCCCCTAACAAATTTGGCTGGTTTGGGTCAGAACTGAGATCAAACCAACAACACAATATTTTTGACATACAAACTTCTAAAATAAAAAACCCAGAAAGATTCCTTTGTTCATATATAAATACACAACCAATGTAACTTCATATCTTGTAAAAACCACAAGAATGGGAAACTACACTCCAAGTATGTACGATACGTCAAAATGATCCCATAATATGTATAATCAGAAAAATGAGAAATTACACTTCATTTATGTATGATCTATCAAAATGTATGCATGCATTCTACTGTCATGTACAACTAATTAGAACAAATTTAAAAATTAATAAAAATTTTAAAATATACTCTACTATCATGTATATCTAAAAAGAACAAAAAATTAGGTCATCTACTCGGCTAAAGGGTTTTTCTTCCAATTTGTGAATCTATTGACATGAAAAGAGTTTCAAGAGTAAAATGATAACAATTATTTTGAGTCATTAATATAGTTATCTTTATTGTAAATAATAAATGAAATTGAAAAAAAAACTCAGAAAGGTCTCCTTTTCAAAATTCTCAGCGAAAGGAAAAGTGAATAGAGATTCAATTATTGCAATACCCACTCAATTAAGTTGATTCCCACTGTCTCCATTTTTTTCCAGAGTTATATATTACATATTTGTCAATTAATTGGATCCACTCTAGATAACTCTTTTCTTCTGTCCTATCTTTGTTCCTTTATTTCTCTCCTTATATTATCTTCTGACTCCCTTCAGATATTGAAGTAAATGAAATTCTGGATAAAGAATTAAAAAAACTGATTGTTAAAATGAACAATAAACTAAAAAATATCTAGGGAATTAACTAAGAGAGAAAATATAGGGTATGAAAGAGCATTTCAATAAAGAGAAAGAGATTCTTAAAAAGAACCAAACAAAAATTCTGAAAATGAAAGACTCAATAAATAAAATTAAAAATTCAGATAAAATCTCATCAACAGAACAGATCACATAGAAAACAATTTCAGCTTGAAGATGAAGAATATGAACTTGAAGACTACATCAGCAATAAAAGAAGACAGAGGAGGAGGAGGTGAGTGGAGAAAGAGAAGAGGAAGCCATGATAAGGATATAAAAGGACTCTAGGATGACATGAAGAGATGAAACTTAAGAATTATTGGAATTGAGGATGGAAATGATATACATGATAATGGCATTGATAACTTTTTCAGTGAAATATTAACAGAAAAATTACCAAATCTAAGAAATGAGGTGGTGCATTAGTCAGTTTTTGCATAGTTGTGCCAAAAATGCCTGATAAGAACAATTTAGAGGAGGAAAAATTTATTTGGGGCTCACAGTTTCAGGGGTTCAGCCCATAGACAGCTGCCTCTATGACAGCTAGCAGGCTCTAGACATGCTTTGGGTGGGACCCAACATCATGGCCAAAGGGCATGGTGGAGGAAGTTGCTCAGTTCATGGTGGGATTAGAAATCAGAGAGGGAAAGAAGAAGGGACCACAGGGAAGATGCACCCTTCCTGTATTTGCCCCCAGTAACACATCTCCTCAGGTCATGCTCCACATGCACACAGTTAAAACCTATCTTTCCATTTGAACTAGGATAGACTGATTAGGTCGTGGCTCTTACAATCAAATCATTTTATCACTAGATATTCCTGCATTAACACAGGAGTTCTGGGGAGGACACCTCAATCCAAACCATAACAGATGGACATCCAAATACAGGAGGCATTTATAAACCCAAAAAGACAAGAGCAAAAAGAATTTCCCCATGATATATTGCAATTAAAATGCTAATCATACAAAATAAAGATAAAAAGTTTGAAAGCCTCAATAGAAAAACATCAGGTCACATTTAGAGTTGAACCAGTAAGAATAACACCTGATTTTCCACCAGATACCCTAAAATCTAGATGTACTTAGAAGGGTGTCTTTAAAGCCCTGAAAGAAAATAATTGTCATTCAAGATTGCTACACCCAGGAAGGCTATCCTTCAGAATCAAAGAAGAAATGAAAATCTTCCAAGGTAAGTATAAACTAAAACAATTAATAAGTACTAAACCAGCATTACAGAAAATGCTTAAAAAAAACCTACACACTGGAATAAATAAAAAAAAAAAAAAAAAAAAAAAAACAACAACTCCAGAGCTCAGGAAAGGATGAATTTCATTATAAAAGTAGTTAAGCAGGACTGGTGATATAGCTCACAAGCCCTCACAAGCACAAGGCTCTGGGTTTGATCCCCAGCACCACTTAAATTAAAAAAAAAGTAGTTAAGCAAATGAAGGTAGGACCAAATTAACTTTAGAAATAAATCAAAGTTGCAGGAAATAATAAGCATCCTTCTATAATAACACCAAATGTAAATTGTCTGAACTCTCCAACTAAAAGATGTAGACTAGCAGATGGATTAAAAGACAAAACTCAATTGTATGTTGTCTGCAAAAGACTCACCTTTCATGCAGACATCCACAGGTTGAAATTGAAAGGATAGAAAATGATTTCCCATGCAAATGGAGCCTCAAAGTAAGCAGGAGTAGTGACTCTCATATCCAGCAAAGCAGACTTCAAGCCAAAATTAATCAAAAGTGACATATAAGGTCCCTCCATACTGGTGAGAATAATTCAACAAGAAGATACAATGACAGTAAATACTTATGCCCTAAACAAACACTATTCAACATAAAGGTTCATATAGATCCCAACAAAATAAAAGGTGATTTCAAACCTCTCTCACTAATCAATAGGTCATCCAGACATAAAGTCAGAGAAATTTCAGACTGGGGATAAAACTCAGTTGGTAGAGTGCTTGTCTTGCATGCACAAGGCCCTGGGTTCAATCCCCAACACCACACAAAAATTATAAATTAAGTGGGCCTAACAGACATCTACAGAATATTTCATCCAACACCTATTCACTTTCTTCTCAGCTGTTAATGGAAAATTCTCCAAAATAGATCATATTTTAGGTTGCAAAGCAAGTCTTAGCAAATATAAAAAATTAATATAATTCTTTGCAGCTTATCCAATCACAATGGAATAAAATTAGAAATCAATAGCAAGAAAGATTACAGAAACTAAGTAAACACATGGAGATTGAACAATACACTTTTGAATGATGAATGGGTTATAGGAGAAACTAGAGGAGAAATTATAAAATACCTAAAATCTAACAAGAACAAAGATACAACATATTAGAATCTCTTGAATACTGTTCTAAAAAAATTTATAGCTGTGAATGCCTATACTAAAAAAGATCAGATAGATCCCAAATTAACAACTTGATAATGCATTTCAAGGTCCTAGAGTCACAAGACTAATTCTAAATCCTGTAGAAGGAAAGAAGTATTTAAAATCAGAGATGAAATTAATGAAATAGAGAATTAAAGACAAAACCAATATAACAAAGAGTTGATTATTTGCAAATATAAACAAGATTGGTAAACTCTGAATAAACTAACCAAAAGAAAAAGAAGACTCAAATTAATTAAATTAGAGCTGAAAAAGGAGCTGTTACTACAGACATCACAGAAATCCAGATGATCATTAGGGACTGTTTTGAAAACACTAGGATCTTTTTTGAAAACAAACTGAAAAATCTAGAAGATATAGACAAATTTCTAGATACATACAACCTACCAAAATTAAACCAAGAAGATTTAGAAATCCTAAACACATTAAAAGCAATGAGTTGGAAATAGTAATATACAGCCCTCCAACAGAGCAAAGCTCAGGACCAGATGGATTCTCAGCTGAGTTCTAATAAACCTTTAAAGAACTAAAGCCAATTCTCCTAAAAAAATTATTCCACAAATTAGGAAGGGGTTGAACACTTCCAAATTTATTCTATGAAGACAGTGTCACCCTGATATCCAAACCAGATGCAGACATATCAAGGAAAGAAAACTACAGATGAACATTACCAATGAACACAGATGTAAAAATTCTTAATAAAATTCAACAACACATTAAGAAGATTGAACATCAAGATCAAATTATGTTAATTCCAAAGATGCAAGAATGGCTCAGCATATGCAAATCACATGAATAGAACTAAAGACAAAAATCATAAGGCCATCTCAATAGATGCAGAAAAAAACCTAAGACAAAATTCAGCACCCATTATAATAAAAACACTAAAGAAAGTAGGGATAGAAAGACCTTACCTCAATATCATAAAAACCATGTATGACAAACCCAAACCCAATATCATACTGAATGGGGAAAAACTGAAAGCATTTCTTCTAATATAAGGAACTAGACAAGGCTGTCTACTCTTTCTACTACTATTCAATATAGTACTTGAAATTTTAGCTGGAGCAATTAGGCAAGAGAAGGAAATAAAAGGGATATGAACAGGAAAGGAGGAAATTATCACTGCTTGCAGGTTAGGTGATCCTAAACTTAGAATATCCCAAAACTCCACCAGATGTTAATAACAAATTCAGAGAAGTAGCAGGATACAGAATCAACATACACAAATCAATAGCTTTCTATACATCAATAATGAATCCACTGAAAAAGGTATCAGGAAAACACTCCCATTCACAGTTGCCTGAAAAATATCTAGGAATAAATCTAACCAAGGAGGGATAATGAGAATTATAGAACACTGAAGAAAGAAATTAAAGAAGACATTAAAAGATGAGAACACCTCCAATGTTCTTGGATAGCCAGAATTAATATTATTAAAATGGTCATATTTTCAAAAGCGAACTACAGATTCAGTGCAACACCTGTCAAAATACCAATGATATTCTTCACAGAACAGAAAAAAACTGTTCTAAAATTCATATGGAAGAATAAAAGACCCAGAATAACCAAGGCAATTCTGAGCAAAAAGAAAAATGCTGGAGGTATAACAATACCCAATTTCAGGTTATGCTATAGCAGTATAGGCACATCATATACTGGCATGAAAAAGGCAGAAGAATAGGATAGGATACTAAGAATAGAATAGGATAGAATAGAATAGAATAGAATAGAATAGAATAGAATAGAATAGAATAGAATAGAATGGGAGTAGAAACAAACCCACCAAGATTCCATCATTTGATCCTTGAGAAAGGTGCTTAAAACATATAAAGAAGAGGGCTTTTAAACAAATGGTGCTGAGAAAACTGAGTATTCATACATAGAATAATGAAACTAGATCCCTGTCTGTCATCATGCATGAAAATCAGCTTAATGTGTATCAAACATCCAGAATTCAACTAGAAACTATGCAACTTCTAGAAGAAACATAAGGTCAACATTCCAGCATACAGGCGCAGGCAACAATTTCCTTAATAGGACTTCTAGAGCTCAGGAAATAATACCAAGAATTAATACATGGGATGGCATCAAATTAAAAAGTTTCTGCATAGCAATTAAGAGAGCAAAGAGAAAACTTACCAAATGGAATAAAATATTTGCCAGCTACTCTTCTGATAGAGGATTAATACCCAGAGTATACAAAGAACTCAAAAAACTTAACACCAAAAAAATTCATAAACAATCAATACATGGGCAAATGAACTAAACAGACCCTTCTCAGAAGAAGAAATACAAACGATCAATAAGTAGATGAAAAAATGTTCAACATCTTTAGCAATCAGAGAAATGCAAATCAAAACTACACTGAGATTTCATCTCACTCCAGTTAGAATGGCAACCAAGAATACAAATAACAGTAAATCTTGATGAGGATGTGGGGAATAAAGAACACTTAAACACTGTTGATGGGATTGTAAATTAGTACTATCACTATTAAATAAGTATGGAGGTTCCTCATTAAATTAAGAATGGAACCACCATATCTCCCAGCTCCTTAAGATTTATCCAAAAGAGCTAACATTGGCATGCCATAGCAATATATGTTTATAGCCACACAATTCATAATAGCCAAGTCATGGAACCACCCTAAGGTTCTGCCAACAGATGAATGGATAAAGAAAATGTGTTATATACACAGTGGAGTTTTACTTTACTATAAATAAGAATGAAAGTATGTCACTTGCAGGAAAATGGTTGTAACTGTAGAATCTCATGTTAAGTGAAATAAGCCAGACTCAGAAAGTCAAGGGTCATATGTTTTCTTTTACATGTAGCAACTAGACAGAAAAAAATGGGGAAAAAGTGATCTCTTGAAAATAGAAGGCAGACCAGTAGAGTGGAGGCTGGGGATCAGGGGAGGGAGGAGGGTAAGAAAAGGAGAGGTACTGGGGAGTGAAATAGATGAGTTTGTGTACAGATGAATACATCACAAAGAATCCCACTACTATGTATAATTATGATGCACCAATAAAAATTTTTTGAGGGGGCTGGGGATGTAGCTCAGTTGGTAGAGTGTTTGCCTCGTGAGCACAAGGCCCTGGGTTCAATCCCCAGCACCGCAAAAAAACTTAAAAAAAACAAAATAATTATATTAAAAAAATTTGAGAAAGATTTTCCAATAAAAGATTCTGGGCACAAACGTAAAAATATACTGAAATCCACTAAATAATAGTCTTCAGAAAAGTGGATTACATCTCAATAAAGCTGTTATTAAAGAAAAAGTCCACAGGAGAGAGACTATAATACACCTATGTGTGAAATGATTAAATTCACATTATCTTCCTTGTGAGCTTATCTAAGAATTAGAGAAAATGAACAACTGGCATTAAATAAGCATTCAATAAGTAGTATTTGTTATGATTATCCCAATGATTATTAATTCATCCTCATTTCTGAAGCCCGTGTCATCTATCAGAATTTATCTGTATTGTGTTCTATTCTATTAGAGCCTTAAAACCATATTTCCTCAATTGTAAGATGCCATTCATTGTAGCAAAGATTATGGATTCAATAAAAGCTTTCCAAAATAAAAGCAATCCTGCAATATGTATCATCAGAAAAATGAGAGATTACACTCAATTTATGTATGATCTATGAAAATGTAGCCGGGCATGGTGGCACACGCCTGTAATCCCAGCACTTGGGAGCCTGAGGCAGGAGGATTGAGAGTTCAAAGCCAGCCTCAGCAACTTAGTGAGGCCCTAAGCAACTCAGTGAGACCCTGTCTCTAATAAAATACAAAATAGGGCTGGGGATGTGGCTCAGTGGTGGAGTGCCCCGGGTTCAATCCCCAGTACCAAAAAAAAAAAAGAAAGAGAAAGAAAGAAAGAAAGAAAGAAAGAAAGAAAGAAAGAAAGAAAGAAAGAAAGAAAGAAGAAAGAAAGAAAATGTAAAAATGCATTCCACTGTCATGTACAACTAATTAGAATAAATAAAATAAAATAA
>JAJEJO010001699.1:0-130598 GCA_020662805.1 Glaucomys volans
TTCTGCTGGGTCGATGGATGAGGGAAAAATCTCCTCTGTCTTTTACACCAATACAGTTCCTTTGATGAACCCTTTGATCTATAGCTTGAGGAACAAAGATGTTAAAGTTGCTCTGAGGAAAACCCTAAGCAGGAGAAAATGATGATCAGAAGCAACATCTTTCTCTGCATGTAGTTCTAGAATAGTTCAGTATTCTTAATTAAAATTTTTTCATGGCAGTCTTCTTCTCCCATTACTTTCTTTCTTTTTTTCTTTGAGAAAAAGGAAAGAAATGGTTTATTTGTTTGAAAGCAAAGGAGAAACACAGGGGACTCATGTCCCAAAGGCTGTGATTCTCCCCATCAGCTGGAGGAACAGGGGCTTTTAAAGAGGTGATTCAAAGGCTACATTCTACGTGTTCTCTGCTGTAGTTGTAATTCACTTGTTAATTGGGAGGTAGTCATTTCTGAGATCTTCTGGTACCATCCCCAAAGTCTGGATTACTTCATTCCTATGGTGGATGTGTATTAAAAGGACAGACAATCTGCCTAAAATGGGGAAAAAAGGTAATCCTGTTTCCCCTGAGATTAGGGAGGGGGAGATTAGGGAGGAGAAGGGAGAGAGGAAGAGAAGAAACATCCATTTAAAAAATAAATTGCAGTGACAGAACAGCAAGCGCTATATTCAAAGCATAAAGTAGACCACTGTTACATTTTCCCACTGTCAAATTCTACATTCTATTTCTATGGAAAAATGGGTGACAACATCTTCAATCTGCTTCCTGCAGAAAGAGGGCAAAGTTGGGGGAAGTAACCCAAAGTCCTTGCTCTCTGTCAGGTGGGGCTTGGACAGTTAAGGGTATTTAGCATCAGAGCATTTCAGAGTCCACATTGGCAGATGAGAGGCGACTGGACAAGGCATACATAGGGCAGGTTATCCTATTACTTTCTTACCATGGTGAGAAAACTTGAGTCTTCTCTGAATAATTTATTTTCACTTTTCATAAAGAATGTCTTCCCTTCCATACCATTTGCATAATAATTTCTTTTCTTTTCTTTCTTTTTCTTTTTTTTGCAGTGCTGGGGCTTGAACCCAGGGCCTTGTGCTCGTGAGGCAGTGCATAATTTCTTTCTTTTCACTTTTTCCCTTGTGTAATAACCTTAGGGAAGAAATCCATGCTTTTTAAATACTATTTTCAACTTCGTTTTTTTCTTTTGTAACAATATCAATGATCTGATAATGTCAGATAAAGTGGTGCAAGCTTTACATCATGTCCTGTGGGAGGTGGACCTTCTCTTCCACTTGCCATTGGAAGCATGTGTCAGGCAGCAGGCTTCTGTTATCATAATTCTTTCCTCCACTGGGAAAGAACTCCTTTCAATACCAGAAATAGAAGGTCCTACAGATTGTCCACTAGTGCCCATTTTGTGTGTGCAAACACTGTGCGTTTTTTTGATGAAGAGTTTTCTTATTTATTTGTGAAGTTAAGACAACCTGTAAGAGAACATCAGTATGTATTTATTGCATGGATGCTAAAGTGAAGCTCAGAGTGATTTACTTAATGATCTACCTAAAGTCACCTGATGTCTTAAAGAAAAAATCCAAATTAAACACTTGGCCTTCTGATTTGAGGTCCACCACTTTTCTGGAATACTTTATTTCTACTTTACCCCCTTTTTTTTTTTGTTTCAGCAAACATAGGCTATGACAATAAATTTCTGCTTTTCAAGTTGGCTATATTTGTTTAACACATGAATTTCATTTAGATTAGTTATTACCTATTTTTTTAAATGCATAAACCCTTTATTAAAGGCCTCTCCTTGGTTCTTTCATTCATTTGCTTCCAGGAAAAAATGTGATTCTTGTATAAGATCAAATAAGAAATCATTAACATGAATGAATGCATTATTCTCTGATAATCTTACCACTTCAACATGATGTTAATTAGCAATCTTTTTAATTATGTTTTATTTTATAGACTGCATTTGATTCATTATACACAAATGGGGTACATCTTTCCATTTCTATGGTTGTGCATGATGTAGATTCATACCATTTGTATAATCATACATGTAATAGGGTAATGATGTCTGTCTCATTCTACCATTTTTCATACCCCCCCATTTCCCTCTATGTAATCTAAAGTTCCTCCATTCTTCTCTCACCCCCCAACCCCCCACCCCCATTATATATCATTATCCACTTATTCATTTGTTTAGGAAAACAATTTGATGGGTCTTTTTATTGAGAAACAGGAGACATTTAGGGTCAGTATGATTATGAGATGATTGGCTACAAGGGGGAATTTAAATTTTGAAAGAAACTTTTGGTGAATAAGCCAAATTGTAATTATATCTTTTTTTGGAGTAGAATGTTGGATTATTTTTCTTTTGACAAACTTAAAAAAATGATTACTCTAAAATGATTTATTAATTCTCAATCTAATAAATTGAATAACAATGACAGTTTAAACATTTTCTAAGAGAACTAAATATTTTTATTATAGCACCACTTTATAAATTCTACACAATAATTAGGCATTTTGAAACTTGGCATACCTGCTCTGTTGACCTTTGTTCTATAGATGTTTGTTATGGTTTAGATGTGGTTCCCTCAAAAGCTCATGTGTGAGACAATGAAAGAAGGTTTGGAGGAGTAATGATTGGGTTATAGCCTTAACCTGATCAGTGAACTAATCCTTGATGTGATTGAGTAGTAACTCAAGGCAGGTGGGTGTGGCCAAAGGTAGTGGTTCATTAGGGATGTGGCTATGGGGCATATATTTGTATTTGATAAGTGGAGACCTCTCTCTCTGCCACCTGATCACCACGTAAGCTGCTTCCCTCTGACACTCTTCTGCCATGAGGTTCTGCTTCACCTCAAGCCCTGGGGAATGGAGCTACCTTCTGTGGACTATGACCTCTGTGTGAGCCCTCAGATCCTTTTCCTCCTCTACAGTTGTTCTGGTCAGATCCTTTTAGTCACAACAGTGAAATAGCTGACTAAAACAATGTTTGGCATTGTTAAATCCTTCTTGACTTCAGTTTTAAATGACTTTCTGTTTCTCCTTAGACCCCAATATTGACATGATTTTTCCATAGTAATTTTTATTAATAGTTGCTGTTAGTTAGATTTCCTTTCATTAACTTTCTTTTGATAAAATTGTTTTCCTTATGAAAGAAGAGCATATCTAATAATTAATATTTCTGTTATTTGGAACCCCAGTAAACATTGAAGAGGTGTGTACACTCCATTATGTACCTTATTAGTATCTGAATGTTTCAAAGAGTGGGTTAAACCTGATTACTTGTCTGATTTTATGAGCTTCAAAATACAATCAAAATCAGTTTTTATTTTCAGAACCTAACTCTAAAGTTAGGCTGTATCTGATTAGATTATTTTGAAAAAATTTATACAGAAAATTCAAAAAGAGTTCATAATACTTAAGAGTAGTCAGATACAAAAGAGGAAATTTAGCTAATGCCTTTTTTTCCTCTAGAAATTCGCAGTATGTATCTATTTGAATATCCTCCAAAAGAGGAGAACTAAGTCAGGTGTTTTACTGGGAGAGCATAGTTATTTCTCATAGTATTCTTTTTTTAAAATGTGAGTGTTACTAGTGAAGTTATGAGAGAAAATATAATTCTGATGTAGGGATGCAGAAATGTAAAAAAAAATTAATATTACTACAAATTGTGATTTGTGTCTTTCTGTTGAAATTCCCAAACTAGTAATGTCAGCAGAGTCTGAGAGTCTATGATATTTTTTCAAATTATTCTTTCATTATTTGGGCAAAGAACCTTCTTTTTTTTTTCATTTGTTCTCATAAGTTATACGTGAGAGTAGAATGCATTTTGACACAAACAAATCGAGTATGATTCCTCCTTTTACTGGTTGTACTTGAGGAAGATTCACACCAGTTGTGTAGTCCTATATGCAGATAGGGTAATAATGTTTGATTCATTCTACTGTCCTTCCTACCCCATACTCACTCCCCTCCCTTCTCTCCCTTCTGCCTAATCCAAAGTACCTTTATTCTTCCCTAGCCCCTCCCCTCTTATTGTATGTTAACGTTTGCATATGGGAGAACATATTCAATCTTTGGTTTTCTGAGACTGGCTTACTTTGCTTAGCATGATATTCTCCAGGTTCATCCATCTACTGACAAATGCCATTATTACATTCTTCTTTAAGGTTGAGTAATATTCCAGTAGGATGTGGGGAAAAAGGTACAATCATACATTGTTGGTGGGACTGCAAATTGGTAAAATCACTATGGAAAGCACTATGGAGATTCCTCTGAAAACTTGTAATGGAACCACCATTTGACCCAGCTATCCCACTCATTGGTTTATAACCAAAGGACTTAAAGTCAGCATACTACAGTGACACAGCCACATCAATGTTCATAGCTGCTCATCTCACAATATCAAAGAGACTTTTGATGTATCTTCTCATTTGAAAATATTTTAATTGTCATTAAGTTTAAAATCCCTGCTTATTCTCCAAGGAAAGCTAAATTCATGGAAATAGGAATCAATTGATTCCTGCTTTCTGAAACAAAGTTTGGAATCACATCTCATTACAAAAATAGTAATGTGTAGCAAAGTCATGTGTCCAAAAAGTTATTGTGAATTAAAGAGTAGGATGAATTATCTACTATACCTAAAATATTTATAGTTGGTGCACTTTTACCTTTATTCCAACATTTTCCTCTTTCTGGATGTGCTGTGTCCTTTTTCCCTACGTTACTATCTATTGGTCTTCTCTTCCTGGAATCATCTTCTGATTGCCTATGACTGGGTGAAAGTCTCCTTGCCTGGTTTCCATTATGCTGATTTGTAAGTGGATGTTTTCTTCTATGCAATGTATCACATTGTTTTAGAAATGACTTTTAGGCATATTTGTCTATCTGAATAGTCTCTTCCCTCAAAATGAGTGGGACTTTGCACAGAGAACACCAGAGAGTAGGTATTAAAAACAAACAAAAAAAGCAAAACAAAAATAAACTATGTATTAATGATGCCTCCTCTCTTCAAAGTAATGGAGAAGAAAATGGAATAAAGTAAGACTATGATTTTCATCAGTAGAAATAGGGCAGATGTATCGTCACTGAGCATGGTGGGTAGTGTTGATTTCATATTCTGAGTGTTCCACCAAACTTTATAGTTGTGTGGGTCTGAAAGGAAATCCACTACTATTAACACATCTCAGAAGGTACAGGCCTTGTCTTAGCTTTCCCTAGAGGATTGTAAACTTTGGTATTTATGGGGCCAACTGGATGTCATCCTGCCTCTTGTGGAGAGTCACCAGACGTCCCGAAGCTGAAATGATTAGCTATATAAAAAATTCTATCTATCTATCTATCTATCTATCTATCTATCTATCTATCTTCTATCTATTTATCTACCTATCATCTATCTATATATCTATCATCTATCTATATATCTATTTATATGGAGCTAAAGATCTGGGGCAATCAAGTGCCCTAGTGAGTCACAGAATTTGGTGTATGATGTCAGTTTCCTTGATTTTAACATGGTGGCTTTCTGATTTAGTAAAATTAATTTTCTTTACACATTAAAATTATTTTGGGGAATCTTTAAAGATAAAATTTTAAAAAGGAGTTCTCTCAAATCATAATGTATTATTTTATTCAATAATAAGCATTAGTAAAATTCCTAGAAGCTAAGTAATTAAGAGATGAAGAATATGCTTTTTCAATTAACTGAGTTTTCATTCGTAGGTCATTTCTTAATTTTACCCTTTTCCACACACTCAGCTCTCACTTGGAATTGTTGGTAATTTCAGTTGACAAGCGTAAGTTCAGGTCAGTACCCATACTTAGAATAAATTTATTCTTTTATTCAAGTTAAGGCTGTTGGATTAGAAAAGTGATAGATTGGGTTTTGTGTGCATATTATGTATATTATAGGAGACGTATTTGACAATGAAACTTTAAACTTTCTGTTTAAAGAATAAATTTCCTGAGGTAAACAGGATAAGAGTGACTTTACCAAAATTATAAAGGAAATTGACCAGGAAATATATTAAAAAAAGTCAATGGTACTTATCTTCTCTCTTCTCTTTACTGCCGCAGAATGTCATGTAAGAAAGTATTAGCGAGGAGATCCAAGATGGCGGGCTAGAGGAAGGCTACATTCCTACTTGCTCCGTGGATTCCTACTTGCTCGGGATTCAAACAGCAGGAATATGACTCTCAACGAGATTTTATATTCAAGGCACATATAGGGGGTCCCCAGTCGCCGCTCAGGAGCCAACTCTGCTGGGCTGGGCTCGGCCCCCCCGCAGGCAGCTGCCATCCGGGAGCGCCGGGCCTGGCAGCTGCTTCGGAGCCGCCGACCTGGGTCTGCGCCAGCCAACGGGTGAGTGCGGGTCCCCAGCAGCGCTTTGAAGTCGCTGGCCGCGGCTCCGGCACCGGCTGGTGGCCTTCCAGGCGGAGACCGAGCATCTCGGGTTACCTGGGACATCCAGCGGCAGGGAGTTGGAACTAATCCACTAATCCACGCCATTTTGGCGGCTTAACTGGCGGAGAAGTTCCCAGCTTCCTTTGGCCTCCAGCTGCTCCTGGAGAGGTCTGCCCTGAGCCCCTGGAATCGCTGACTCCGGCGGGAGTTGGAACTGCTCTGAGTTTGGTGGCTTCCCTGGCAGAGGGGGTCCATTTCCAGCTTCCTGGGGCCGCCAGCACGGGGATCGAGGACTCTGGAAGGGAGTTGGAACTAACACACGCCATTTTGGCGGCTTGACTGGTGGAGAAGTTCCATTTCCAGCTTCCTTTGGCCTCCAGCTGCTCCTGGAGAGGTCTGCCTGGAGCCCCTGGGATCGTTGACTCTGGTGGGGAGCTGGAACTGCTCTGAGTTTGGCGGCTTCCCTGGCAGAGGGGGTCCATTTCCAGCTTCCTGGGGCTGCCAGCGGTGCCTGGAGTGGTCCCGCGGGGAGCTTAGGGCCTTTAGCGCCAGCTTACAGGGTCCCCAGGAGAGAGCAACCACCTGCCACTGCCTGAACCCCCAGCTAGGAGTTCAGGTCAGTCTGGGCTCTCAAGCCCAGTGTCTCCATCACTGAGCACAGTTCTGTGACACCACCCCAACTTGATCTAGTGCCCAGGCCCACAACCAGGCCCGGAGTCTACCACCTTGCTGTATCTAATTGTCTATTAACACTAGGCTGCCTCTGCCCAGAAGCATTGATCATTCCCAACCTGGAGGTAGTGGGACAGCACCTTTCTTGGGTTACCGCTTGATCAAGCACCCCTCAAGCAACAGAGGGGAAGATACATGAGCACCATGAGAAAACACGGGAAGAAAGTGTCCCAATTAAACCTAGATGACATATCAAGAGAACCCAAAGACAGCATGGTAGAAGGAATGACAGAAAGGGAGTTCAGACTGTTTATAATTAAAGTGATCCGAGAAGAGAATGATGTGACGAGAGAGCAGATTCAGGCTATGAATAATCAGCTAATAGAGCAATTGCAGGAAGCAAAAAATTACTTCAATAAAGAGATAGAAATTCTGAGAAAAAAACAAACAGAAATTATTGAAGGAAACAAGGAAATGAAGGAAACTATCAACCAAGTTAAAAACTCAATAGAAAGCATAATTAACAGAATAGATCACTTGGAAGACAGAACCTCAGACAATGAAGACAAAATATTTAATCTTGAAAACAAAGTCGAACAAACAGAGAAGATGGTTAGGAATCATGAACGAACCCTCCAAGAAATATGGGACATCATGAAAAGACCAAATTTAAGAGTAATCGGGATTGAGGAAGGCACAGAGATACAAACCAAGGGTATGAATAACCTATTCAAGGAAATATTATCAGAAAATTTCCCTAATATGATGAATGAGATGGAAAATCAATTACAAGAAGCTTACCGGACACCAAATGCACAGAATTACAACAGATCCACACCAAGGCACATTATAATGAAAATGCCTAACATACAAAACAAAGATAGAATTTTAAAGGCGGCGAGAGAAAAGAATCAGATTACCTACAGGGGGAAACCGATACGTATATCAGCAGATTTATCAGCCCAGACCCTAAAAGCAAGAAGGGCCTGGAACAACATATTTCAAGCTCTGAAAGAAAACGGATGCCAACCAAGAATCTTATACCCAGCAAAACTTACCTTCAGATTTGAGGATGAAATAAAATCCTTCCATGATAAACAAAAGCTTGAAGAATTCACAAAGAGAAAGCCTGCCCTACAGAACATTCTCAACAAGGTATTCGAAGAGGAAGAGATGAAAAATAACAATCTCAGTCATCATGGGGAGGAACTACCCTAAAGAAAGAGTCCATCAAAGGAGAAACAAAGTTAAGCTAAAAACCCTAAAAAAGCTAAAATGACAGGAAATACAAGTCATATCTCAATAATAACCCTGAATGTAAATGGCCTAAACTCATCAATCAAAAGACATAGACTGGCAGACTGGATTAAAAAGAAAGACCGAAAATTATGCTGCCTTCAAGAGACTCATCTCATAGAAAAACATGCCCACAGACTAAAGGTGAAAGGTTGGGAAAAAGCATACCATGCACACGGACTGAGTAAAAAAGCTGGGGTTTCCATCCTCATTTCAGACAAAGCAGACTTCAAACCAAAGATAGTCAGAAGGGATAAAGAAGGACATTTCATATTGCTTAAAGGTAGCATAAATCAACAGGACATAACAATCATAAATATTTATGCACCAAACAATGGAGCATCCATGTATGACAATCAGATCCTTCTCAATTTCAGGAATCAAATAGACCAAAACACAATAATACTCGGAGACTTTAACACTCCTCTCTCACCGTTGGACAGATCTTCCAAACAAAAATTGAATAAAGAAACTATAGGACTCAATGACACAATCGCTAATTTGGACTTAACGGACATATATAGAATATTCCATCCATCAAAAAGCGAATACACTTTCTTCTCAGCAGCTCATGGGTCCTTCTCTAAAATAGACCATATGTTATGCCACAAAGCTACTCTTAACAAATACAAAAACATAGAGATACTACCTTGTATACTATCAGATCATAATGGCATGAAATTAGACATCAACGAGAAAGTTAGAAACAGAAACTACTCCAAAACCTGGAGATTAAATAATATGCTATTGAATGATACATGGATAACAGAAGACATTAGGGGGGAAATTAAAAGATTCTTAGAGGTCAACGAGAATAAAGATACAACATATCGAAATCTCTGGGATACTATGAAAGCAGTGCTAAGAGGAAAATTCATTGCAGAGAGTGCATTTAATAAAAGAATGAAAAGTCAACAAATCAATGACCTCACATTACAGCTCAAAGCCCTAGAAAAAGAGGAACAGATCATCACCAAAAGTAGTAGAAGACAGGAAATAATCAAAATCAGAGCTGAAATCAATGAAATTGAAACAAAAGAAACAATTCAAAAAATTGACAAAACAAAAAGTTGGTTCTTTGAAAAAATAAACAAAACTGATAAACCCTTAGCCACGCTAACAAAGAGAAGGAGAGAGAAACTCCAAATTACTAAAATTCGTGATGGAAATGGAAATATTACAACAGACACAACTGAAATACAAAACATAATAAGAAGCTACTTTGAAAATTTATACTCCAACAAAATAGAAAACCTGGAAGACATCAACAGGTTCCTAGAGGCATATGAGCCACCCAAACTGAATCTGGAGGACATACACAACTTAAATAGATCAATTTCAAGCAATGAAATAGAGGAAGTCATCAAAAACCTACCAACAAAGAAAAGTCCGGGACCAGATGGATTCACAGCCAAGTTCTACAAGACCTTCAAAGAAGAGCTTATTCCAATACTCCTCAAAGTATTTCGTGAAATAGAGCAGGAGGGAACCCTTCCAAACTCATTCTATGAAGCTAATATCACCCTGATACCAAAACCAGAGAAGGACACATCAAGGAAAGAAAATTTCAGACCCATATCTCTAATGAACATAGATGCAAAAATTCTTAACAAAATTTTAGCGAATCGCATACAAAAGCATATTAAAAAGATAGTGCACCATGATCAAGTGGGTTTCATCCCAGGGATGCAAGGTTGGTTCAACATCCGGAAATCAATCAATGTAATTCACCACATCAACAGACTTAAGGTCAAGAACCACATGATTATTTCAATAGACGCAGAGAAAGCATTTGATAAAATCCAGCACCCCTTCATGCTCAAAACACTAGAAAAAATAGGGATAGTGGGGACATTCCTTAACATTGTAAAGGCTATTTATGCTAAGCCTACAGCTAACATCATTCTAAATGGAGAAAAATTGAAAGCATTCCCCTTGAGAACTGGAACAAGACAGGGATGCCCTCCTTCACCACTACTATTCAACATCGTTCTTGAAACTCTAGCCAGAGCAATTAGACAGACCAAAGAAATTAGAGGAATACGAATAGGAAAAGAAGAGATCAAACTATCCCTATTTGCTGATGACATGATTCTCTATCTAAAAGATCCTAAGAATTCCACCAGAAAACATCTGGAACTCATTAATGAATTCAGCAAAGTAGCAGGATATAAAATTAATGCTCATAAATCTAATGCATTTTTATTCGTAAGTGATGCATCCTCTGAGAGAGAAATCAGGAAAAGTACCCCATTCACATTAACCTCAAAAAAAATAAAATACTTGGGAATCAATCTAACAAAAGATGTGAAAGACCTCTACACTGAGAACTACAGAACACTAAAGAAAGAAGTTAAAGAGCATCTGAGAAGATGGAACGATCTCCCATGTTCTTGGATAGGCAGAATTAATATTGTCAAAATGGCCATACTTCCAAAAATGCTATACAAATTTAATGCAATTCCAATTAAAATCCCAATGATGGACCTCATAGAAATAGAGCAAGCAATCATGAAATTCATTTGGAGGAATAAGAGACCCAGAATTGCTAAAGCTATCCTTAGCAAGAAGAGCGAAGCAGGGGGTTTCACAATACCAGACCTCCAACTATACTACAGAGCAATAGTGACAAAAACAGCATGGTATTGGGACCAAAATAGACAGGTAGATCAATGGTACAGAATAGCGGACACAGAGACAAACCCAAATAAGTACAGGTATCTCATACTTGACAAAGGAGGCAAAAGCATGCAATGGAGAAAAGACAGCCTCTTCAACAAATGGTGCTGGGAAAACTGGAAATCCATATGCAGTAAAATGAAACTAAACCCATATCTCTCACCCTGTACAAAACTCAACTCAAAGTGGATCAAAGACCTAGAAATCAGACCAGAGACTCTGCACCTAATAGAAGAGAAAATGGGTCCAAATCTTCATCATGTTGGCCTAGGATCAGATTTCCTTAACATGACTCCCAAAGCGCAAGAAATAAAGGCACGAATAAATGATTTGGATAGAGTCAAACTAAAAAGCTTCTTCTCAGCAAAGGAAACAATCAGCAATGTGAAGAGAGAGCCTTCAGAGTGGGAGAAAATCTTTGCCACACACACTTCGGACAGAGCACTAATCTCCAGAATCTACCAAGTACTCAAAAATCTTTACACCACGAACACCAATAACCCAATCAATAAATGGGCCAAGGAAATGAACAGACACTTTACAGAGGAAGATCTACAAGGAATCAACAGATTTATGAAAAAATGTTCAACATCACTTGTTATAAGAGAAATGCAAATCAAAACCACCTTAAGATTTCATCTTACCCCAATTAGAATGTCTTTTATCAAGAACACAGGCAACAACAGGTGTTGGCGAGGATGTGGGGAAAAGGGTACACTCATACATTGCTGGTGGGAGTGCAAGTTGGTGCAGCCACTCTGGAAAGCAGTGTGGAGATTCCTTAGAAAACTTGGAATGGATCCACCATTTGACCCTGCTATACCACTCCTTGGCTTATACCCAAAGGACTTAAAATCAGATTGCTTCAGTGATGCAGCCACATCAATGTTCATAGCTGCTCAATTCACAATAGCTAGATTATGGAATCAACCTAGATGCCCTTCAGTAGATGAATGGATAAAGAAACTGTGGTATATATACACAATGGAATATTACTCAGCCATAAAGAAGAATAAAATTATGGTATTTGTAGGTAAATGGATGATGTTGGAAACTCTTATGCTAAGTGAGATCAGCCAATCCCAAAAATCCAAAAGCCGAATGGTCTCTCTGATATATGAATGATGATGCATAATGTGGGGGGGAAAGATGGCAAGAATGGAGGAAAGATAGCTAGCATAGAGGGAAGGGAGGGGTGGGTGCGGGTGGGGGGTAAAATTAATAACAGAGTGTGTGACAGATACCATTGCCCTGTGTAAACGCATGAACGCACAGATGGTGTGACTCTACTTTGTGTACAACCCTTGAAACAATAGCTGTATTCCATTTGTGTTCAATAAAAAAAGAAAAAAAAGAAAAAAGAAAGTATTAGCATACCAGTCCTTTAATAGGGAATGAGTCAGCAGATATGTTGAGTTCATGGACACAATGAATCTTATGACCATACATTTTCTCTCATTTAAAAATAAGAATATACATCTAAATGATAGCTGTTAAGCCAACTCTTCAATAGAATATTGTAGTGAAATCAAGTTGAATTTGCAATTTAAGATATAGCCTCATAGCAGATCCATTGTAGCTCCATGGCCTCTAAGAAGGAGAAGTGATCCAAAGAGATGACAACCCTACCCTAGGAAATACATTATATTGTGAAAATGTAAAGACTAATTAAATGTGGCCCCCAATTCTTTGAGAAGGCAACATATAAAGGAGATATCTTTGAAACGTCTTTTTAGGCAAGTGTAGTGGACAGAGCGAGACACTATACACATTTGAAAAACAGTAAGGCTACTGTAGTGAATGAAAGGAGTGAGGAAGAGCCAGAGGAGGTGAAGCATGGAGCAACAAAAGTCAAGGTCATGTTGGATCCTTCAGGAGTTTGTGAGAGGCAGGCTTTTCCCTTAAGTGAGATGTTGTACAGGAGATTAAAACACAGCCTGACTTAGGTTTTTAAATTTAGCTGACTACTGGGTTTGAGACTAAACTGAAGGGGGCAATGAATGAAGCAGGGGTCTAGTTCTCAGGGCTTTGCAGTGATGTATGTAGGAGACAATGGTGTCTCAAGTTAAGGCTGCTGGATTAGAAAAGTCATACATTGGGTTTTGTGCGTGTATCATGTATATAGTAGACATATTTGACAATGAAACTTTAAAACTTTTGCTTGACAAAAGAAACATCCAAATTAGTGGATTACAAATGGATTAGGGAAGATACATTTTAAATTCAAGTGACAGGATTAATATTCATCATCATCTGTAATTTTTTAAGAATTGATAAAAACCTGTACAGAAAATATGGAAAGAACATAAATAGACCATTAGAGAGAAACAAATTTAAGCCATTTACAAATTCATGAAAAGATGTTCAAATTCTTTAAAATTACAGAAGATAGTGTAAAGCTCAGTGGTAGAGTGCTTGCCTAGCATGAACAAGGCTCTGGGTTGCATCCCCATTACTGTAAAAACAAACAAACAATAGGAACAACAACAAACCTCACAGTAATGCTATTTAGAAGTGCTTAGAGAAGGAAAGATTCACTGTCTGAGGGAATGCGAATTATTAAGTCTTTGAGAAAAGTATATGACCACATATGCTAAAATAAAATACAACATTCTGCAAATCTCTTATTGAAATAAAACTACTGATGTATGCAAACATATGTGTGATGATGATTATATTTTCATTTCTTATGATGATAAAAACTGGAAAAAGTGAATTTCTAGCACCACGCAGTGGTCAGATAAATTATGATACATCTATGACCTGGAATAATGGAGATGTTTCAATGAAGTGTTAACTGACAAAAGCAAAATGTTGAACAATTTTTCTTTGCAAATCAAAGGCCCAGCCCCTATGAATGTATTGAATGCATGAGCCCTTAATTAGATATGGGAGAGTTTGTGGTAGCCTATAAACATAAATAACTAGGAGTGGTAAATTGAGGGGATCCCAGAAGGGAAAGCAAATGCTGAGTAAAAGTAAAACTAAGTGATGTTTTTTCAAAGATTTTAAGATGTTATGCATCATATAATTTTGCTTGTCATCATTTTACAATTATAGACCTGTCACAGACTATATAATGTTTTTAAGAGATATTCCAGGAGATCCAAGATGGCAGACTAGATGAAGGTTGCTTTCCTTGTTGCTCCGTAACTCAGGATTCAAGCAGAGGAAAATCTGTTTCTTTGTGAGGCAATCTTTCCTCCTCATTGATCCCCTGCTCTTTACCCCGTTTGTCTACTTCAATCACCTACAGTCTGCCAGCATATTGACTACATTTTGAGTACAGATTACTCACTGACTTCTGCCTATCATCTGCAAGTTGCCTATTTGCCTGCCTCTGGCCTGTCCATTGCCTGCCTTTCACCTACCCATCACCCACCCACAGAGGCCCACCTGCTGCTCATTTGCCCATAGCCTGCAGACTGCCCTCAGACCATCAGTGGATCGCCACTGCCTGCTATTGCCTGGAATTTCACTGTCACAGCACCTGCAGGTTTGTTACACGTGGCTGTCACCTTTTGGGAAAACAGCCAGGATGTGCAGGATCCCCAGCCTGACTGATCGCACCCTGCCTCTGGGGTCCCTGGCCTGACCGATTGCACCCCACACAGACTTGGTGCCCACACCCTGTGCTACATCTCCCCATTTGCCAACACATTTGGAAGCCAGTGCAATGATCTTGGATTATCCTGGAAGTGGAAACTGTCATTAGGTGGGGCAAATCCCATCCTGAGATACCTGCTGGAGACTGGAAGCTCATTGTCAGGTACTTCTCATGCATCAGGCTACTGAAGACTGGGAGGTTTGAATAGTATATGACTGTTATAGTGTAGATTTTTTTTCCTCCTTTTTGAAAATTTTTGCTTTTATTTCTTTATTTTTCTTGCTATTTTCCCTTTGTTTACCTGATTCCTCAGAGTCTCTTTTGTCCTTTTCTCATGCTAACAACCAACTTATTTTGACTACACTTTCACTCTTCCTATGATATAGAACTTCTTTATACTCTTTTCTTATCCTATTAATAATTACATCTGACACCCCTCCCCATCCTCTTTGTCCTCCATTAGAAACTTCAGTCCTCATTGCAAATCTATTTGTTATACTGTAGACAATAATTGAACTCATCCTTTCTACTTATTATGGCATTATTATTAACATCTTCATAGGGGCTATTTGGTTTACGGCTGCACATTGTCTGCACTGGGTATTGCTAATTGATCTCCCTCTTAAAGAAGAGGTTTTGGAAACCTTCATGGTCACTATAAGCCTACAGGGTGGAAACTGCACTACCCCAAATCTGCATTGCTAGAGGGGAAGATACATGAACAACATGAAAAAACAAGGGATGAAAGTGTTCCAAACAAACCAAGATTCTATACTAATAGAATCCAATGACACAGCATGGTAGAAGAAATGTCATAAAAGGAGTTCAGAATATACATGATTAAAATGATTCGTGAAGCAAAGGATGAGATAAGAGAGCAAATGCAGGCAATGATTGACCATTCAAATAAGCAATTGAAAGAGAAACTGCAGGAAGGAAAAGATCGCTTCAACAAAGAGATAGAGATTCTGAAAAAGAACAAAAAAATCCTTGAAATGAAGGAAACAATAAACAAAATAAAAAACTCAATGGAAAGCATCACCAACAGGCTAGGTCACTCAGAATCTCAGACAATGAAGACAAAATATTGAATCATGAAAACAAAGTTGCTCAAACAGAGAAGATGGTAAGAAATCATGAACAGAACCTCCAGGAACTATGGGATATCATGAAAAGGCCAAATTTAAGAATTATCGGGATTGAGGAAGGCACAGAGATACAAACCAAAGGAATGAACAACCTATTCAATGAAACAATATCAGAAAATTTCCCAAACCTGAAGAATGAAGTGGAAATTCAACTACAGGAGGCTTACAGAACACCAAATGCACAAAATTACAGCAGATCTACACCAAGACACATAATAATGAAAATGCCTAATGTACGAAATAAAGATAGGATTTTAAAGGCTGTGAGAGAAAAGAAACAGATTACATATAGGGGGAAACCAATATGATATTAACAGATTTCTTAGCCCAGACCCTAAAAGCTAGAAGGGCCTGGAAGAATATATTTCAAGCTCTGAAAGAACATGGCTGCCAACAAAGAATTTTATATCCAGTAAAACTAAACTTCAGATTTGAAGACAAAATAAAATCCTTCCATGACAAACAAAAGTTAAAAGAATTTGAACATAGAAATTCTGCGCTACAGAACATTCTCAGCAAAATATTCCATGAGGAAGAAATGAAAAACAACAATGTAAGTCAGCAAAGGGAGGAACTACCCTAAAGGAAAAGTCAATCAATGGAGAAACCAAGTCAAGTTAAAAACCAAAACTAAGCCAAAATGACTGGGAATACAAATCACATCTCAATAATAACCCTGGACATTAATGGCCTAAACTCATCAATCAAAAGACATAGACTGGCAGATTGGATTAAAAAGAAAGGCCCAACAATATGCTGCCTTCAAGAGACTCCTCTCATAGAAAAGGACATCCACAGACTAAAGGTGAAAGGATGGGGAAAAAACCTACCAAACACATGGGCTCAGTAAAAAAGCAGGGGTTTCCATCCTTATATCAGATGAAGTGGACTTCAAGCCAAAGTTAGTTAGAAAGGATAAAGAAGGTCACTTCATACTACTTAAGGGAACCATAAGTCAGGAAAATATAATGATCATAAATATTTATACCCCGAGCAATGGCACATCCATGTATATCAGACAAATCCTTCTCAATAACAGGAATCAAATAGACCACAACATAATAATTCTGGGTGACTTTAACATACCACTGTCACCACTGGATAGATCTTCCAAATTAAAACTAAACAAAGAAACCATAGAACTCAATAACACAATCAATAACTTAGACTTAGACATATATAGAATATTCCATCCATCAACAAGCAAATGCACTTTCTTCTCAGCAGCACATGCTCCTTCTCTAAAATAGACCATATGTTATGCCACAAAGCAGTCCTTAGTAAATGCAAAAAAAAAATTGAGATACTACCTTGTATTCTGTCTTGTATTCTAATGAACATAGAAATCAATGACAAAATAAAAACAGAAACTACTCCAAAACCTGGAGACTAAATAACATGCTATTAAATGAAGCATGAATAACAGGAAACATCAGGGAGGAGATAAAAAAATTCTTAGAGGTAAATGAGAATAATGATACAGCATATCAAAATCTCTGGGAGACTATGAAAGAAGTACTAAGAGGAAAATTCATTGCATTGAGCACATTCAAGAAAAGAATAAAGAGTCAACAACTAAATGACCTAACATTACATCTCAAGGCCCTAGGAAAAGAACAGAACAACTCCAAAAGTAGTAGAGGACGGGAAATAATTAAAATCAGAACTGAAACCAATGAAATTGAAACAAAAGAAACAATTCAAAAAATTGACAAACAAAAAGTTGGTTCTTTGAAAAAGTAAACAAAATAGATAAACCCTTAGCCACACTAACAAAGAAAAGGAGAGAGAAAACTCATATTACTAAAATTTGTGATGAGAAAGGAAACACCACGACAGACCCATTGAAATACAAAACATAATTAGAAGCTACTCTGAAAATCTATAGTCCAACAAAATAGAAAATCCCTAAGACATAGACAAATTTCTAGAAACATATGATCCCCCCAAACTGAACCAGGAGGACATACACAATTTAAACAGATCAATTTCAAGCAATGAAATAGAAGAAGCCATCAGAAGCCTACCAACCAAGAAAAGCCTGGACCAGACAGAATCTCAGCTGAGTTCACAGTGGGTTTCATCCCAGGGATGCAAGGTTGGTTCAACATCTGGAAATCAATAAATGTAATTCATCACATCAATAGACTTAAGGTTAAGAATCATATGATTATTTCAATAGATGAAGAGAAAGGATTTGACAAAATACAACATGCCCTCATGCTCAAAATACTAGGAAAAATAGAGATGGTAGGAGCATACCTCAACATTGTAAAGGCTATTTATGCTAAGCCCACTTCCAACATCATTCCTAGTGGAGAAAGACTGAAAGCATTTGCTTAAAAAACTGGAACAAGGCAGGTATACCCACTGTCACCATTTCTATTCAACATCGTGCTTGAAATACTAGCCAGAGTAATTAGACATTAATTAGTAATTAGAAATTAAAGGAATATGAAAAGGAAAAGGAAAAGAAGAACTCAAGCTGTCACTATTGCTGATGACATTATTCTATATTTAAACAATCCAAAAAACTCCACCAGGAAACTTCTAAACCTAATTAATGAATCCATCAAAATAGCAGGATATAAAATAAACACACATAAATCTAATGCATTTGTATGCATAAGCAATTAATCATCTGAAAGAGAAATGAGGAAAACAACTCCATTCACAACAGCCTCAACAAAACAAAACAAAACTTGGGAATCAATCTAACAAAAGAGGTGAAAGACCTCTACAATGAAAACTACAGACCATTAAAGAAAGAAATTCAGGAAGACCTTAGAAGATGGAAAGATCTCCTATGTTCCTGGATAAGCAGAATTATTATAACTAAAATGGCCATACTTCCAAAGGCACTATAAAGATTTAACACAATTCCAATTAAAATCCCAATGACATTCCTCATAGAGAAAGAATCAAAAATTCATCTGGAAGAACAAAAGACCCAGAATAGCCAAAGCAATCCTGGATAGGAAGAATGATGCAGGACGTACCACAATACCAGACCTTAAACTCTACTATAGAGCACTCGTAACAAAAACAGCATGGTACTGGCACCAAAAAAGACAGGTAGACTAATGGTGCACAATAGAAGACACAAAGACAAACCCCCATAAGTACAGTTATCTCAAAACAGACAAAGGTACCAAAAACATGCAATGGAGAGAAGATAACCTCTTCTACAAATGGTGCTGGCAAAACTGGAAATCTATATGCAGTAAATGAAACTTCTACCTCTCACCCTCACAAAACTCAACTCAAAATGGATCAAGGGTCTAGGAATTGGACCTGAGACCCTTCATCAAGAAGAAAGAGTAGGTCTGAATCTTCATCATGTTGACTTAGGACTAGACTTCCTTAATATGACCCCCAGAACATAAGAAATCAAAGCAAGAATCAATAAATTGGACAGATTCAAACTAAAAAGATTTTTTTTCAGCAAAGGAAACAATCAATAATGTGAAAAGAGAGCCCACAGAATGGGAAAAAAGTCTTTTCCACACACACTTCAGACAGAGCACTGATCTCCAAAATTTATAAAGAACATAAACAACTTTACACCAAAAATACAAAGAACCCAATCAATAAATGGGCTAAGGAACTGGGCAGATACTTCACAGAAGATAAATAGGTGATCAACAAGTATATGAAAAAGTGCTCATCATCTCTAGCAATTAGGGAAATGCAAATTAAAACCACCCTAAGATTTCATCTAACTCTAATGAGAATGGCTATTGTCAGGAACACAAACAGTAATAAGCATTGGCAAGGATGTGGGGAAAAAGGTACACTCATACATTGCTGGTGGAGTTGTAAATTGGTGCAACCACTCTGGAAACCAGTATGGAGATTCCTCAAAAACTTGGAATGGACCCACCATTTGACCCAGCTATCCCATTCCTTGGTTTATACTCAAAGGACTTAAAATCAGCATACTACAGTGATGCAGCCACACCAATGTTCATAGCTGCTCAATTCACAATAGCTACATTGTGGAACCAACCTAGATGCCCTTCAATGGATGAATGGATAAAGAAACTGTGGTATACATACACAATGGAATATTGCTCAGCCATAAAGAAGAATAAAATTATGTCATTTGCTGGTAAATGTGTGGAGTTGAAGAATATGCTAAGTTAAATAAGCCAAGCCCAAAAAGCCAAAGGCCGAATGTTTTCTATGATAAGTGGATGAAGATACATAATGGGGGAGGAGAGGGTTGCGGGGTGGGAGAAGAGAAGAAAGGAGGAACTTTGGATGGTGTAGAGGAAAATGGGACAGGAGGTGGGGGGGAAGGAAAGATAGTAGAGTGAGACAGTATTACCCTATGTATATGTAAGATTACATGAATCCTGTGAATCTACATTGTATACAATCATAGAAATAAAAAATTGTACCCCATTTGTGTACAAAAATTTTTTAAAAAATGTTAAAACAGGTACTTATAACTCAATTTCCTAGTGTGATGGATAATGAATGTTGATAAAATATAATGTAAAATTATAAATGAGTTCTTATCTCCATTACCTATTTCCTATAAGTAAATCAAGCAGACCTGGCTAAAAAGAAAAAAAAAAAGAGATATTCCAAACAAGTCACTAGTTATAAGAGCAATTGTACCTGAAAGTCAAGCAGTCATTAATAGAGTACAAAAGAGAGAAGTTTACTACATTATTTATCCTGAGAAATGCGAAATCTCTGATGTGAAATTTTAATATTGAATTACCAAAGATACACTGGAATTAAAGCATCTTCATTTGTGTATAAAGAATTTCACAATTCTGTCTTTTCTAAAAGATTGGAACTGTGTAGGCGCTCCTTTGCAAGGCTTTATTTCAAGTCCACAATTCCTCCAATTTCATAATCAAGTAACTTACATGATGCTTCTATGAGGTAGTAGTTAGCAATGAGCAGTAGAACGCAAATCAATAACAACAGGGTCATGGGTTTTCTTTAAATTGACTTTAATGAGAAATGAATAACTGGCATAAAAACAATGGGTCTACTAACCCTGAGAATAATCAGGTGGAAGGGAGCCACTTCAGGAATATGTCAAGAAGAAAAGATTGGTGGGGCTAACTCTTGACAGGATCTAGTGGGATCATTGTACAGACTCATGTCCGTTGGTTTCTCAATGGATATCAGAAGAGAAATTTCATTAGTAGTTCAAGTGAACTAATATAGTGTTTGCCTAGCCATTGACCCCAGCACCAGCTTTAACTGGGATTGACTTGTAGATGAAGCTGCACACATTATGGGATGGTCACCAAAACAGTTATGAAAAGGGCAAACTAGGGTCAAAACCTCTCCCACCCATTGTAAAGAAGAAGTTAAGCATTGGGTTGGTGAATGCTGCAGAGGGTGAATTCCAGTTATCTTGGCAAACATCCAACATTAATAACCTAGGAAGGAACATTTCATTTCCCTTGTTGTCCTCTTCTCAGAGCTGACTCACTCTCTCTCAAGATAGTTCTTTGCTTGAACATTACTTTGATTTATAATAAGATTCTCTTGCTTGATTTTTCATGTCTGACTTTACATTTTCTTGTCTGGACACAAGAACTGAGGCTTGGCACTTCGGCTCCCATTCACCTGTGACATTACCTCCTATTACCTCAAAAACAGTAAGTGCTGTTTGGATTCCATTTTTATAGTTTAATGATTATGACTAGGAAAATTCATTAAAATTCATGATCTTTATGTACTGGCAAAATGCTGGGACTGATAAAAGCCATGAACCTCTCTATACAAAAGGAGGGGATTTTAATCAATATGCCTATTATTTACCATTTTTGTATGAAAATGTTTTACTTGGGTAAATACCTTGGCTAGGAACAAATTTATAGACTTTCAAACTGTTTTCTAAAGAGGTGTACCATCCTGCATTTCCACTGGATGATAGATGAGATTCCATTTTTTTTCATCCTCCTCATCACTGGTTATAGTCATTTATAGTCATTAAAGTAAATTTGATTGAACTAATAGGCATGTGGTGATACTTCGTAGTTTTAATTTGCATTTCCCTAATGATGAGTTTTTAAGCATATTTTTTTCTTTTGTTTTTCTTCACTTAGAAATATACATTTAAAATTCCTCTGTGTCTTTTCATTGGCTTGGTAATGGATTTCTTTTAGTGCTGAATAATATTTCATTGACTAAACCATGGTTTATTTAGTCATTTACTGAAGGACATCATGGTTGCATCCACGTTTTGGCAATTTTGAATAAAACTGTTATGAACATCCATATGGAAGTGTTTTTGTGAACAAATGTTTTCAGCTCCTTTGGGTAAATACTGGGGAGTGTGATATTTGGATTATGAGTATCTTTAGTTTTGCAAGAAACTGCCAAAGTATATTCTAAATTAGCTATGCTATCTTACTTTCCCATCAGCAATGTACAAGAGTTCATTTTTCTCCATGTTGTTATACTTCCCAAAAAGATTCTCCAGTGCCATCAGGGGAGAGCCCCACCCTAATCCCCCTCCCTATAGCCCAGCCCTACTCCATCCTGTGCCCTATAGCCCTGCCCTAATCCCGTCCCGAGCCCTATTAATGTTGGCAATGACACAATTAACACGCAATTTCCTGGAACCCCGCTTTTAGGAGTAAGGGCAATTGTTGCTGAAGCTAAAATAAAGGCTTCATTTGGCTTTACGTGATTGGCTTGGATGATTTTATTTTCTTTGGGTACAACATTTGGAGGCCCCAGCAAGTTCTGATTTCTCCAAGCCCTCACGCCTAAATTGGCCTCCTGTGATGGTTGCCTGGGAGCCCCCACCCTGAGTAGAGGGGAGCTCCTGAGAGGTGTGCCTCAGCCTCACTCTTGGTGGGACCCCAGCCCATCTTCAGGACGCCCTTCTGGATGAAGCCACCTGGTATCCTGTATTGGTGAGTCGGCTATCTGTATCTGGGGGATGTGGTCAGGTTGGATGCAGCCCCTTACACCAGTCTCAGGTCAGGGCGAGACGTTGCTCCTGGCTCCTGGTAGACCTCCTTGTAAGGCCTAGTCTGGTGAACCCCCTCGTGGTTTCAATCTGGTGTGCCCCCCCCATGGAGTCCAGTCTGGTGGGCCCCTTGTGGGCCCAATCTGGTAGGCCAAATGGGGCCTAATCTGGTTGGCCAATGTCTGTCTGTATTTGCTTTGTTAGTCTGGTCTGGGCCGTGTGGGTGGCTGACGTGTAGCCACTGTCAGGGGCTGGGTCTGCTCAGCTGTGGTGTGGGTGGCTAAGGCGTAGCCACCGTCTGGGGCAGTCTGCTCTCCTGCCGCATGGCTGGCTGCCAACATGGCCACCGCTTGGCTTCCGGCATAGCCGCCAACCAGGGTTTTGGGCTGCTGGGCTGCTGCATGGCTGGCTGATGGGTAACTGCAGTGTGTGGGTGCCTGGTAGCCGCCGCCTGGGACCGGTCCGCTCGGCCACCGCATGGCTGAGGTGTGGCCACTGCCTGGGGCAGATCCGCTTGGCTGTCCTGTAGGTGGCTAACTTGTAGCCACCACTGTGGCGTGGCTGGCTGACAGGTAGCCACCATCTGGGGTGGTCTGCTCGACTGCTGCATGGCTGGCTGCCAGCATGGCCCATGCTGCCTGGGGTTTGGGCTGCTCGGCTATGGCATGGCTGGCTGACAGGTAGCTGCCTTCAGGGGCTGGTCTGTGGCCTAATCTAATAGGCCTCCCTGTGGGGCCTACTCCGGTCATTGTTTGTATTTGTCTTGTTAGTCTGGTTCATGGCCATGTGTGTTTTCTGTGTTTTGGCTTTGCTTTCTATGTAGCATCTCTCTTCAGGACAGCCTACTATGGGAAAGAATCAGTCAACCACGTGCCCCACTCTTCTAACTTGTTTTTTTTAGATACTTTTCAGGACTTCCAAGAACCTGCCGCTGACTAAGGAGCTTTTGTTAATGGATGTAACTTAAGAAAGTTTTGTGAATCAAAATGGCCCACTTGGGCCACATGACTGGCTGACGGGTAGCCACCATCCGGGGCAGTTTCAAGGTTGATTGGGGACCTCAGGGAATTGGGCAGCCACACCATCAGGACTGGGCACCTTACATTCAAATTTGGATTATGGCTTAAGCATTGCCTTTCAGCTAGTTCGGGAACTAGGAGAGGCTGCACTGGTTTGATGGCAAAGGCCAAACCCAACTTAAATGCAGCTCTCACTGATACCAATCCCTGGAGACTCAGGTAATTCTGCCAAAAGCCAGGGGCCGAAGGAGGGAGAAGATGGCTGGAGGTACCCGCCCTCTTGCCCTCTGGAGGGGGAAGAGGAACCAGGCCCAACCCCCACCCAGTGTTACAACACCCCCAAAGCGAATTGTTCTACAATATGTAAATGGCATGTGCCTCCACCCAGGAGGAATAACAAAAGCCCATTACAGAGCTCTTAAGCATTCAAACCCTGTCCTGATAAGAGCCTGAGATATTAGGTTTCTGCTGGAAGCAAATCTCAAGTAGAACTTATATTGAAATGATAATAGAGGAAGCAAAAAGCCCAGTAGGAGACCAATTTCCAACCCAAGGGAAAAAAAACCAAAAGAGTGTTTTATTTGAGAATACTTGTTGAGTTCATAAACTAACAGCCGGCCGAGTATTCAACTTAGATTTTTGAACATCTTGTTATATTGCAATGGATTAAAACCTACAAGGTCTTTGTTTAAGTGTATATTGTGTCCAAAATTCATGTACATCACATTAGAGGTTAACATAGTGCTAAAAGAAAAACTGGATCCAGGTATATTTGATTCACGTGATTAAAAAGGTTCAATTTAAATTCGGTAAATAAATGAAGGATTAAAAAGGTTCAATTTAAATTCAGTAAATAAACAAAGGTAAAATATATCTAACATTACAAATCTCTAGGTGGTCAATTAAAAAAATGTTGATGTCTATAAAATGTGTAATATCAATTGTTTTTTTAGGACTCTTCCACAGGAAAGAGATGGCAAATACTATTCAAAATACCTGTCTGATCTTGGTTATTACAGTAAAATAAGTAAATTAGAGTTAATATATTACACCTTAAATTCCATGGGGTGACATGCTTTAGCATTATTGGTGTTTTCATGGATTGGTAAATAAAGGGATTTGGAATTGTTTTGTATCATCCCTGAGAGCAAGGTTACTAAGAGTGAAATCCTAATAATTTACCTAAATGCAGAAATTTCATAGGAGTTGTTTTAGAATATGAACAAGGAAGGAGTCAACAGATGGGAAAGGGAAAGTGTAAAGTTCTAGGTATGAAAATATATTCAGTAAAAGGAAAAGGAAAATATTTCTGGGTAAGAAAATCTATGTGTAGTTAAAGGGCAAATTCCAACAAGTTTTTGTGTAACTAAGTAGTTATATGTGTGTGAGACCATCAATTAGAAACTGTTTAAAGTTTTCCCCTGAGGTCAAATGTTAATGGGCAAATATAAATCAAAAGTGTAATCAATATGTTAAAATGACAAGGATTTCTTTAAGTTTTATTCTTTATTGTGGTTAAATAACTGGTAGGGTATTGTGCTATGTTGCAGAGCCTAGGGTTTTTTTCCTTAAAAAACTAGGGTTGGTTGCTCTTTGTATATTCATGTGTCTATGTCTTCCGGGTACGCAGGTCTTTAGAGCAGGGAATTTGTTGGGCTGCTGTTCTCCAGGTTAGTCTTGTCTGTGTTGGTAGTTTCAGTCTTGTGGGAATGGCAAATTTTCTTGGGGATCATTTAATAACCTGCTATCAATAGGGTATATGTAAATTTGTTACTTCTTAAATGCAAATGTATTTAAAGTTAGTGAGAGCCTGATTTGTTTAAAGGTTAATATCATGAATATTTGGTCACTTTGACACACAAAAGGGAAGTTAAGAGCTCTCAGCCTTTCCTTGATTTGTTTTAAAAGCAATATATTATGTTAACAACTATTCATATAGATTCAGGAAACAATACATGTAAACTGTAAAATGATGTCCTAAGAGGAGGCAAAAATAACTTCAAACCTGGAACACTCTGCCTAAGACTGTAAAAGGCCTTACCTGAATTAAAGGTCTGCCTCCCACCCTGCTACAAGTCAGAATGCTTCCAAAATATGTCAGCTTTCAGCTCATTTAAAGTTATATTCAAAAGATTGTTTTTTGTTGTAGAAGTACAGTGATATCAAATAAGAAATATAATATATAACTCGGGCAGGATTTAGGATGACTATTACACAAACTAGATATGTTTTTACTGTTGTTAATTCTATTTTGTATTTTTCTTTGTGAGCTCTGTAGCTGATACCTAATTAATGTTTTGAAGAAGAATACTAGGCCATCACCTATGAAATAGATGAGATAGTAACTGGTGAAACTGGCTTGCTGGGTGTTTAAGATCAAAACCTAAGGATTGAGATTAAAACAAAGGGGCCAAGAAAATCAGTTTTGGTTCTTGCTCTTAGAATCAGCCTGTGTCCAGGAAATGAGAGAGCTTCTCAAACTTTGCAACTCCGGGTCAAAACTGCTGCCTTTGCTGCTGCCAGAACTCAGAGTTTTCGTCCATGCAGACAGTGGGCAAAAGACACCGCCTGGTTTCTGTGTTGCACAGAAGGCATCGCAGTGTCCAGAGCCGAGGAAACACCAGGCCATCGGCCTCCAGGTTGCAGGAACTGCCAGAGCCAGAGCAAAAAAGCCACTGGGACCCAGATGCCACCACCACCAGAGCTCGGAGCCATCCAGGACAGAACCCAATCTGAATGGACACTTCTCAATAACCCATGCATTCCAGGCTTGTCCCCCAGAGTTGGAGATGTAGCAAAGATTGCTGAGAACAAGAAGGTGCAACAGTGGGCCAGACAGGCTTGGCTCCTGTCCTCCTGGGGCTGATGAGAGTGAGCAAGGACCAGCCTCCCTTTGCCATGAATGGAAGCAAAGAGCTGTCAGCTGTCCACAAGGCAGAAGCCACTGCCTTGGAGCTGCTGGAATCCAGGAGGAGCGCTGCTGCCCACCCCAGAATGCAGAGGCTGCTGGAATGAAGGAGCTGCTGAAATGCAGGAACTGCCTCCACCCAAGCACAGGACTCTCAAATTCCCTACGAGTGACCCCTGTGAAAACTCAGCTGACTCTTAAGAGACAGGAACAGATCAATTTGACCAACTTGATCTTAAACACCTAGCAAAACAGTTAAAACCAAACCAAATCATAGACATTCTTGGGCATTTGAAAGAAAAAATAGTTTTATGTAACTTAAGATGTACTTGTGTTAGCCCCTAGAATAGGACTGGAGGCTACAAAAGAGAGATTCTTAGGCAAATGTACCTGATAATTCAAGTTCCCAAATAAAGGCCTCAACCTCTCCAGCCTTTGATAGGCCTTGTTATGGGAACAACTTCCCAGTTCTTCCACCTGGTGAGAGATTGACTTCTACGATGTCATGATATTTTGTATTAATCTCATTTTGGTACTTATGTCACTTTGTTTCTCTCTCATAGAAGCACCCACCCCAGATGACTTTACAACCTGCTCTTCCCAAGCAGATTTCTGCTCCTCATTGACCAGATTTCTAAAAGGAACTTCAAACTGCTTCCCTAGACTCCACCCCCTTCCAGTTTGAAGCAGCAAGAGCAGTGGGCGCCCCCTCTCCTTACAGCAGTAAGAAGTTCCCAATTAAGGACAGGCAGTTAGTGTAAAATAAGAAATCTGGTCAAACTGAGGAATGGAACCCATCAGAGCCTGGGAAGTTGGAAACTGAAAAACCACTAGTTTCCTAAACAAAGATTTGTTAATGTGGATAAGACCAGTGGGGAATGTTATACTTCCCAAAAAGATTCTCCAGTGCCATCAGGAGAGAGTCAGCCCCACCCTAATCCCCTCCTATAACCCTGCCCTATCCCTTTTTGGCAACAACAGAATTAACCTGCGATTTCCCGGCACCCCGCTTTTAGGCATAAGGGAGGTCGTCTCTGGCCAGCTAAAATAAAGGCTTCCTTTGGCTTTAGGTGATTGGCTTGGATGATTTTATTTTCTTGGGTACAACCGTGTCTTTACACTTAAAGTTTTTTTATGCAGAAGTCATGTAGGTTTTTTTTCTGATCCACTTTGACAATCTCTATCTTTTAATTGATAGAGATTAAATTAATGTCGTTTAGATCAGTGACATTCAAGGTGATTATTGATACAGTTTGACATGCACAAACATGTACATTATAGCAATTAATGTCTTGGGTATTTTTGCCTTGTTTTTGCCTATTTTTGTTTTCCACTCTTTTTCAGACCATATAGTTTTAATTTGGCATTTGCCATAATTTCATTTCTCTCCATTTATTAGTGGTTGACCTAGAGTTTGCTGTTACAATTAATCCAATTCTTTCAAATAGCACTATACCACTACATCAGTAATGCACTTTATGATAATAAACTAATTCTAATTTCTCCTTCATTATCCCTGGATAATTTTTGTTACTCATTTCACTTATGTATAAGTATATAGATGCATAAACTTATGCAATGGAATATATTGTGGCTATTATATTTTGACTCAACTTTTAGAGTTTCTGATAGACATTATTCTCTTTCTCTTTAAAATTCCATTATTTAAAATACATTTCTTGGAAGGTACTGCTACAGAAAACCAATTCTACCCACCCCACCACCCCCACCTTTTTTTTTTTCTTTCGACTCAGAGTCTTTATTTCTCCTTTACTTTTTACTTGAAAGATACTGTTGCAGGGTATATAAATCTGGGTTTCATTTTTTCCTTCTCAATACCTTAAGCATTTTACTCCAATATTTTGTTTCCATTATTTCTAAGAAGTTGAAAATATTTTTATTAATTTTTTAATTTATACATAATATTAGGGCTTATATAGACATAAAAATACAAGCATGAATCATAATTTGCTGAAATTCACTTGCACATACTTCCTTTTATGCGCCCTTCCTCCCTCTTTCTATTCCTTTTCCTCTACTCTGCTGATCTGTCCTCTGTTTATTTATATATTTCTTTTTAAATTAGTGCATCATGAACATACATAAAGATGAAATTCACTGTGTAATATTTATATATATACATAGAAAGTTTGGTCAGATTCGTTCCATCATTTCCCCTTTTCCTGTCTTTCCTCTCTCATCCTCAATTCCCTTCCTCTACTCTACTGATATCTCTTCGATTTTCATGGATTTGCCCTTTTGGTTTTTTCCCCCTTATTTTGGTCTAGCTTCTGCATATCACAGAAAATATTCACCCTTGACTTTGTGGGTCCAGTTAATTTCTTTTGGCATGATTTTTTTTCCCAGTCCAATCTATTTATTAGTGAATACCATAATTTCATTCTTCTTTATGGCTAAAACTCCACTGTGTATATATGCAACTTTCTTTATCCATTTCTCTATTGATGGGAATCTGGACTAGTTACATAATTTGGTTGTGAATTGAACTGCTATAAAAATTGATGCAGTTGCATCCCTGTAGCATGCTGTTTTTTGAGTTTTTGGATATGTATGGAGGAGTAAGATAGCTGGGTCATATGATCTCCATACTGCTTTCTAGAGAGCAGTCCCAACCAAAAACATACGCATGTACCTTTTCTCCATGTTCTCACCAACACTTATTATTATTTGAATTCTTAATGATTTTTATATTTTTTCCATGTATGTTCAGTATTTTTCCTCTTTTCCAGTATTTTAATTTTTTTATCTTTGATTTTCTACAGTTTGAAAGTGGTATTTCTAGGTAGTTGTTTTGACATTTATTCTACTTGTGTTTTTTTTTTTTTTTTTGGTGGTGGTGTTGTTTTGGTGAGATTTTTGGTGTCTGGTTTGGTGACTGACATTTATCGGGATGAAATTCTCAATCACTTAAAAAAATGGGCAAAGGACCTGAATAGATACTTTTCAAAAGAAGAAATACAAGTGGGCAACAAATATATGAAAAAAATTCTGTGTGACTTTAACTGTATTAGTCAGACTTTTCACTGCGTGATCAAAAGATTTGGAAAAGCACAACTTTAGAGGAGGAAAAGTTTATTTGGTGCTCATGGTTTCAGAGGACTCAGTTCATAGAAGGCCATCTCCATAGCTCTGGCCCTAGGTGTGGTAGAACATCGTAGCAAGAGTGTGACAGAGGAATGAGGCAGAAGAGAGCAGCCTAGGACACAACACCAGAAAACAGAGACAGCTCTGCTTGGCAGGGAAAATATACTCATAGACCCACATCCAGTGACCCATCTCCTCCAGCCACACCCTACCTGCCTAAAGTCACCGCCCAGTTAATCTATTCATGTGATTAATGCACTAATCAATTTAAGGCTCTCATAATCAGTTCATCTCTGAAACTTTTTTGGATTGTCTCACACAATTAGCTTTTGGGGGATACCTCATATCTAAACCATGAAATTATCCATCAGGGAAAAGCAAATCAAAACTATAATGAGATCCCATCTCATCCTGATGCAAATAGCCATTATTAGGCTGACCAACAAACATGTTGGCAAAGAAATGGAGAAAAAGGAACTCCTGTACACTGTTGGTGGGAAGGTAAATTAGTATCACTGTTTCAAACATTTATTTTTTTGTTTATTTCCCTTTTTCTTCTCTTTCTGGTATTTACATCTTTTATAGATTCATCGCAGTACTTGAATATTCTGTTTGTTTTTTTCTCAGTGTTCTGTTTTCTTTGCTTTCATTTTGGAGGTTTTTATTGATATGCCTTCAAGCTCAGAGATTTTTTTTCCTCCTCAGTCTTGTTCAGTCTAATGATAAGCCCAACATTCTTTATTTCTTTTGCAATGCTTTTGTTCTCTAGTATTTACTTTTTAGTTTTCTTACAATCTTCATTTATATGCTACCTGTTTTGTCCATTAGAAGGCTTAGCATGCATCATTGCTGTTTGTTATTTCTGACAGGTATGCTTGTGATGCATGCTTTGTCTCTTCAAATTGTGAGCCTGCATGTGTTGGTATGCTTGGTAACTTTTTACTCCCTTTCATCCAGACAGGATGAACCAGGCAAACTGGTATATTATATTTGGTATAATATAATGTTAGCTGTGGGGGTAAGAGGAGTATTCTATAGTTTGATCTCAGGTTGTTTTGGGTTTTTCTTGTTTTTCGTTTTGGTATTGGGATTGAACCAAGAGGCACTTAACCACTGAGACACATCCCCTGACCTTTTTATTTTTTTAATTTTGAGGCAAGGTCTCACTCAGTTGCCTAGGGCCTCACCAAGTTGCTGGGGTTCGCTTTGAGTTTGCGATCCTTCTACTTCAGCTGCTGAGATTATAGGTCTGTACCACCACACTGACCTGTCTGGGCTCAGGTTTGTTTTTTTTTTTCTCTTTAGATATTCATGACAGCAGAGTATATTATGACATATTACACATAGTCGTTTTAGTGAACTTATATTACTGGACTGTGAAACTCATAAGACTTACAAGTACTTCAGAGATACACTCCTGCTCACCTTTTGTGGGGCAGGATGGCTAGAGTGGACTGCACTCTGTTATTGTCCTTCTCTCTGGTGAGATAGGCTTTAATAACACTGCCCACCTCCCAATGGAAGGCTTGGGTTAAACAGTTTCATCTGAAGCAGAACCTGTTAGAAGAGAAAGTGCAAAAATATAGAATTGCTTTTCCTTTTCCCTTATGCTGAAGGTCAGTGTGATTCTTTGATATTTACTGTGAGAACATGATTGAGTTCCTGGAGGCAAACTTCACAGAGGTGCTGGGGCATTCTGTAACAATCCTTAGAGAGTTTAACTCTCAGAATTGTTCATACTGAGTCTCCACTGGAAATAGATGCTAGTGTGGTTTCTGCTCATCATTTTCTGCTCAGGTAAGTCATGACTCCTTGTGACTAACTGTCTAATCCTGGGAATAGAAGATTGCCTTGAGTTCCCACTTCTCTCTACAGATGCAAGAAAAGTTGTTCACTTTTTGGTCTGTTCGGATTTTCTTTTGTTCTTGAGTAGAGTATCTTTTCACTTACATATCTTATTTGCAGATGTGTCTGTTCACATCACTTGTTCATTTATTTAGTTCACTGTTTATGTACCTATTTCTGAGTTTTAAATGTTTATTGTATATTCAAGATTAGTTACTTATTAGATGCATGCTCATTAAATATACTCCCCAATGTTTGTTTTCTCATTCCATATTTTAAATATTGTCTTTCTTAGAGTAACATTTTTAGTTTTGATAGTGTCTCACAACTATTTGTTATTTTTATGATGAAATTTTTTGTTATTTTAAGATTCTGGACCTATTTCCAGACTCCCTTTGTTTCATTGAGTGATTTCTCCATTCTTCTTCTTCTTTTTTTAATTTTACTTAAAATGTGACTGAAATCATGCATTTTAATTTGGAAAATTAAATTAAATATGAATTTATAACATTAAATTCATATATTAGAGCAGAATAAGTCATAGTTCTTAGTAAAAGTTAAGGAAAATATTTTATTTTGATGCATTTGTCTAAAAAGTAATTATTAATTTTGAACTCTGAATCTCCTTGGTTAATAGTGACTGTAAAATTCCACAAGTCACAGAAACCTGAATAGTGCAGTCATTGCTATAGTTCTGAAATGAAGATTGCCACAAAGTAATTTATCACTCCCTGTGACTTCAGCATTCTCCTAAGTCATGATGTGGTTAAAAATTTGCAAGAAAAAAGATGGGATGTGTTCAATACTTTGATGAGGAGTGAGAAAATGTGGTACCTACAGAAAAAGAAATCTTTCCTGGTCAATCATTTGGGCGTTTGAACTCTTTGAGAGTTCTGATCCCTCTGTCCAGGAGGAGATGGCTTTCTTTTTAACACAGAGGCATCTTATTCCTTACAGGAGCACATACAGCTTACCCATGGCATATGATTCTAAACACTTTCTTCCTTTCAACTTCAATTCCCACTAAAACATGTTATAAATTATGAAGTATCACAAAAAGCTACATAATGTCAGAGTTATATATTTGTGTGTATATCTATAGGGCTTTCAGGGGACACAGTCCTGGCTTCTGTATTCTCTTATAAATAATATACTGTCTTGATTATTCCAATTTCCTCAGAAATCTTGAAATCAGATGTATGAATGCTCAAATGTTATTTTGGATGATGTAAAAAAATCTATTATTATTTTATTGTATTTTAATATATACTTGATAATTAACTTTGCAAAAAATATTCTGCTTAGAATTTGATATGAAGGCATTAAATGTATGTGTCAGTTTAGAGATGATGGGCATGAATCTTTGTATGAATCTTCCAATTAATACAAAGCGTATATTTCTTTTTATATGCCTTACACTTGTTGAATTGATTTGTTTAATTCCTAGTGTACCTATTTTATTGTTTATGCTTAAAGGTTTTAGATTTTTAGTGCTGTTTTAAATGGTAGTACTTTTTTTAAAAATTCAATTTCCTATTTTTCATTGTTAATAAAAAATGTTGACCTTATATTCTGCAGTGTTACTAAAATATGTTATGAGTTCTATTATGATTATAAACATCAACTCATATGATTAGCATTTTTGTGATGAAAATAATTGAAATGTATTCTTAGCATCTTCAATAATGCATTGTTGTGAAGAGAGTTACCATGTTTTCCAGTGGAGCTCTTAAATTTATTCCTCCTAACTGAAATTTTTTTGTACACTTCAACCAACAAATCTCAACAGGCATCTAGTCTCTTGCTACCCTCTGCTTTTTAAACTTCACCATATTTTTAGATTTCAATATGTAAGTGAGATCATGTGGTATTATCTTTCTCGTTTATATTGATAACTTATGTCTTCATTTCTTTGCCTGACCAGTCTGTTTAGAGAATCATCATTTTCATTGATCTCAAAGCACAACTTTTTAGATTAACTGATTATATATGTTGTTCTTTTGTTTCCTTTTCAATTACTTTCTTCAGTTATTTGTATAATTACTTTTTTCTGTTTTCATTTACTTTGATTTTTCATATACAGTTTTATAAGATAAGGGGAGTCTTTGACTTGAGGTCTATTTTTAAAAATCATAGCACTTAAGTGCAATTAATTACCAATAAACACCATATTTATCTATGTTACACATATTTTGATATATTGTCTTATGTTTTACATACTTCAAAATGTTTTCTGACTTTTTATTCCAAACTTAAAACTAGAGAAAACCTTTTTTTTCCTGATAATATCTTTACAACTTAAAGTTCACAAACTTCAACCACTGGTCTCCTTTCTGTATAGATTTATATAGTTCTCTATTGATTTCACTCTCTTGGGCATTTCATATAAGTAAAGTACATGACACCCATTCTTTGTGATTGGTCTTTCTCACGTGGCATATTTTCAAGTCTTGTTCATTTTATTAAATGCAAATTTGCCTCATTCTTAATGCTTTGGTTGACTGACATTCAAATGTATGGATAAAACAGTTTCAACTTACCCATTCATCAGTTGATGGACATTTGTACTTTTCTACTTCTTGGCTATTATAAATAATGGTATTATAAACATTCATGTTCAAGTTTTTTTGTTGGGAGATGTGTTTTTATTTTTCTTTGACTTGTACCTTGGAGAAGAACTACTGAGGCACAGTAATTCTGTAGTTAACCTTTGAGAAAACTCCTTACAGTTTTCCTAAGTAGCTGCAATGATTTGATATTTTCACAATAGTGGATGAGCATTCCAATTTTTTTTACACCCTAACATTTGATATTCAGTTTTCTTTTTAATTATAGCCATCATAGTGAGTCTGAGGTAATTTTTATGGTTTTGATTTTTATTTACCTGGCTATTAATGATTTTTAGCCTCTTTCACAGTGTCTTTTGGCCTTTTGCATATCTTCATTGGAGAAATGAATGTTCAAATCCTTTGCCTATTTCATTTTACTTTTTTTGGTTCTTCCTAGTTATACATGACAGTAGAATCCATTTTGATAAAATTTTACAAGCATGGAATATATCTTATTCTAATCAGCACCCTCATTCTTGTGGGTAGGCATGATGGTGGGATTCAATTAGGTGTTTTCATGTATGTACATAGGAAAATTATGTTAGAGTTATTCTACTGTCTTTCCTATTTCTAACTCCACTCCCTTCCTTTCATTCCCTTCTGTCTAATGAACTGAATTATCATCTTCCCCTCCCCACCTTTATGGTGGTTTAGTTTCGACATATCAGTGAAAATATTCTACTTTGATTTTTTGGGATCAGCTTATTTCACTTAGCATGATAGTCTCCAGATCTGTCCATTTACTGGCAAATGTCATAAAGTCATTTTTCTTTATGCCTGAGTAATATTCCATTGTGTATATGTACCACAATTTCTTTATCCATTCATCTGTTGAAGGGCATCTAGGTTGGTTCCATTGTTTATTGTAAATTGAGCTGCTATAAACATTGATGTGGCTGCGTCACTGTAGCATGCTGATTTTATCCCTTGGGATAGCTTTGTCAAATTGTAGTTCCATTCCTATTTTTTTGAGAAATTTCCATACTGCTTTCCAGAGGAGTGATTTAGTTTTTGAACATGGCCATCTAGTTGTTCTGGTATTATTTGTAAAAAAGCTTATTCTCTCTCCTTGAATTATCCTCACATTGTTGTCAAAAATCAAGTACCATAATGTTAGTGTTTGTTTTCAACTTCCAATTCTAGTTCATTTGAAAAATATATTTGTTATTTACATCTGTCATGTGTTTAAATGTGATCAGTTTGTCTCTGAACTCATTCTATTTTTCTTCATGTTATTCGCATGAGTTCTTTACAATCCAATGCATCACACTTTTTTATGAATCTTCTTTTAAGGATTGAAACCAAAGGTGAGATGGCATTGGAGTGCTTTCATGTTACTCTTGTATCATTTGTGATCCTGCAAGAAAATTGAAAGTGGAGTGGAAAAGGGAAAATCTTTTAACATTTTCTCTCCTTCAATCATTGCTTGAAACAATTGCTTCCCTTAGCTCTTAACATTCTTCTAGATTCTCATAGTGAGGTAATGGAAAATGGAATGAAAGTGCAAAACAATTACCAAACTATCATTGGAATTTTCTGTAGTTATATAATTAGACTAATATATAATAAGGATTTTAATCTGATTTTAAAATCTTCTCTTAAGAACTTTCATTTGGTATATTCTCTAGAGCAATTTTCAAAGTTAAAATATTGGCCAAGTCAAAAATTTCCATCAGAAAGAGATGGTGAGTGTACCCTTTCCCCTCATCCTCAACGATATTTCTTGTTGCTTGTACATTTGACAATTGCCATTCTGTTTGGAGTGAGGTGAAATCTCATTGTAGTTTTAATTTGCATTTCTCTAAATGCTAGAGATGTTGAACATTTTTTTTTATATATTTATTGACTGCATGTATTTCTTCTTTTAGTTCCTTTGCCCATTTATTGATTGGGCTATTTGTGTTTTGTTTTGTTTTGTTTCTTGTTTTGAGTTCTTTGTATATCTATCCTGGGAATTAGCACCTTATCTGAGGTCTGTGTGGCAAAGATAGTCTCCCATTTTGTAGGCTTTCTTTTCACACTCTTGATTGTTTCCTTTGCTGTGAAGAACCTTTCTAGTTCGATACCATCCTGTTTATACAATCATTCTTTTTTCTTTTTTCTTTTTTAATTTTGATTCATTTTACACAGATGGGGTACGACTTTTGTTTCTCTGGTTGTACACGAAGTATAGTCACACCGTTTGTGTAATCATACATGTACATAGGGTAATGTATTTGTCTCATTGTATTATCTTTCCTTCCCCCTGCCCCCTCCCCACCCCTCATTTTCCTCTATACAATACATCCTTCCTCCATTCTTGCCTCCCCCACCCCCCTGTTATGTATCATCATCCACTTATTAGAGAAATAATTCAGTCTTTGGTTTTTGGGATTGGCTTATTTCACTTAGCATGATATTCTCCAACTCCATCCATTTACCTGCAAATGCAATAATTTTAATCTTCTTTATGGTTGAATAATATTCTATTGTTTATATACACCACAGTTTCTTTATCCATTCATCCATTGAAGGACGTCTAGGTTGGTACCACAATTTATACATTGTTGGTGGGACTACAAATTAGTGCAACCACTCTGGAATGCAGCATGGATATTCCTCAGGAAACTAGGAATGGAACCACCATTTGACCCAGTTATCCCACTGCTCAGTATATATCCAAAGGAATTAAAATCACTATACTACAGTGATACAGCCACATCCATGTTTATAGCATCACAATTCACAATAGATAGGCTATGGAACCAACCTAGATACCCATCAACAGATGAATGGGTGAAGAAATTCTGGTATATATACACAATGGAATATTAGTCATAAAGAAGAATGACTTTATGACTTTCACCGATAGATGGATGGATCTAGAGACTATCATGCTAAGTGAAATGAGCCAATCCCCCCAAAACAAAGATTGAATGTTCTCTCTGATGTGTGGATGCTAACCCACAACAAGGAGTTGGGGGAGAGGAAGAATAGACGTTCCATGGTTTAGACAAAGGGGAATGAAGGGAAGGATGGTGGGGATGGGAATAGGAAAGATAGTGGAATGAATCTGACAAAACTTTCCTATGTACACATATGAATACACCCGAGCAAATCTCATCATGGTTTACATCCACAGGACTAGGATCCTAATTAGAATAAGATATATTCCCTACTTGTTTGAATATGTCAAAATAGATCCTACTGTCATCTGTAACTAAAAAGAACAAATAAGAATTCTTTAAAAAGAATTTGCAAGTTAAATATAAAGGAAAAGAATGGGGGGAAAAAGAAAGAGATGGTGATGTCAATGGACACTGAAACATAAATTTTTAGATGAGAAGATTTCCATCCACAACAAGTTCCTATATAGATCGCACAACTGTATTTCTTAATTTATACAGATTTTTCACACTGTAGTAGTTTTGGTACAGAAAATAATTTTTAGTTTTGTACAAAGCTTTGCCACAAAGACTTCAATGTCCCTACATACTTTGACATGACTTATATTCTAAAATGTGTAGAGAATTTACTATGTAGCAAACCGTCAGAGACAAGCCACTTTTCTTAAGTATGCACTCTAGATTGGTGCACTTTTTTTCTCTGATTACACCTGCTCCCACATTATGGGAATTGTTAGGAGGTGCTTCTACATTGTAAGGTCCAGAAGTAGTATTGTTTATCACCTTTTACCACATGTTTAGGACAGCTTTTCTGTTGTTGTGACTAAAGGACCCAACCAGAATAATTGTAGAGGAGGAAAGAGAGAGAGAGACTCCACTTGCCAAATACAAATACATACTCCATAGCCACGCCCCCAGTGAATCACTTCCCCCAGCCACACCCCACCTGCCTCCAATCACTACTCAGTTAATCCCATCAGGGATTAATTAACTGATTAGTTTAAGACTATAATACAATCATTTCTCCTCCAAACCTTCTTGCGTTGTCTCACACATGAGCTTTTGGGGGACACCACATCTAAACCATAACTCCACAGGACTTCCTTGTTTTTCATCTGTTTGGAAACTTGAAATGGTATGGTGCACATTTTGAGGAAAGGAAAGAAAAACACTCAACAGCGGCCATTTAATTTTTGATGAGGGCTGAACACTGGAAACACTGATCACATCAGTTATGGATTGGAGATTTTATTTGTGCTGTTCCATGTTTATTCAGGGACTTGGAGAGAAGTGCAGTTAGGTTAGACAGCTCTTAATATTTCCTAACTGTTTTTGAAGGCTTTATTTTCTATAGTAATACTTTATAAGAGGGGAGGTGGTGTTGGGACAAGAGTGCTCCTGAAGAGAGCCCACTAGTGAATCTCTTGGGTGCCCATCAATGGATAAATGAATAAAGAAAATGTGGTATGTATACACAATGGAACATTATTCAGCCATGAAGAGGAGTGTAATCCTATAACTTGCAATGAAATGGATGAACATGGAGGACATTATGTTAAAGGAAATAAGCCAGATGCAGAAAAACAAGTATTGCATCTTTTCTCTTATTTGTAGAACTTAAAAGAGTTGACATGAATGTAGTATAGTGATTGCTATATGTTCAGGGAAAGGTGGATAAAGGGAAGCTGAATTTTATCCATGGATGCTAAACAAATGTGTGGGAATATCATATCCATTAATATGTAAAACTGATACACATTAGTAAAAATGAAATGTGAAAAAGAGAGTCCACCAGTCTATCTTTTAAAGTATCATAAGTAGTTGTGGAGTTTCCTGGGGCTATTCCTAATCTCATTTTATACTTATCTCTTAAATGTGGATCATCTTATTCAATAATGCATTTTATGAATTTCCAATTTCTTATATACTGTGTCCAGAAGTTTTGAAACCATGTGCACCATGAGATGAACCTAAATAAGAGACAGCAAATGAAAAACGTTAAACTGAAATATAAAACTGAACTGTCAGACAAAGTAACATTAATGTCAATGCATCAAAAATTCAGTGTTTAATCAGTTTGTTCTGTCTTGCATATGAGATATCAAACACATACACAAGTATATGTGTGCAGTATATGTATATATACATAATACATGTGTATATATACAAAATAGTACAAGTTCTTGTTTTGTGTTTAGAGTCATTATTTATTTTTGGCAGCTTGAAGACATTTAGAGAGTTGTTGACTAATAAACAGTCTTTATACAAGTAGAATAACATCTTTGCTAGTGTGTGGGTAAATATATACTTATATGAATATGTATTTTTATACTTGTATAACTATATTTATATTTTTATATATTGGGTTGAATATCCCAAGATAGGTGAACTGAGTTAACACTTAATAGAGTAAACAAAGAAATCACTATTTAAAAGAATAAATAAAAAGTATAATCTTTAAAACTACTATAAAACTTATACTTTTTACTTTAGAAATAAAAAAGACATGCTCACTTAAAAACAACAAGAATATTCTTTAGCAAAATTGAACAAGTAAATTTCCTATTATACATGGTGCTCTGTATATTCAACATAATTTTAACACTTAGGGGGAAATGTTTTTGAGGAATAACTTCACATTTTTTTTTCATATACTGCCATTTAGATTCTTCTTCTTTGAATATATGCCCAGATGTGAGATAGTTAGAATCTCTCTATATACGGTTCTCTATAACAACTGTACTAATTTACATGTTCAGAGTGGGTGTGGGGGATAAAGGGTCATTGGATCGATCAGTGCATGCTATATGCACGTGTGGAAATATCACACTGAATCTCATTAATATGTATAACTAACATGTCAGGTAAATGAACGTACTCATTCATTTTTTATAAGCTTATAAATTCAGTTATTAAGATAGGTGAAAGTTCTTCATGGCTACATTTTTTACTGCTGCGCATGAAAGGGATTGGCATTAGAAATGTGAAGCCAGATTTTAATCAGGCCCTGTTGACTCTTCCTTAGCAACCTCTGTTCAGATTTCCATAAGTGGGACCCACTCTAGTGTGCATGTGCATGTATCAAGAAATCAATAGTATCAAGAAGAAATAAAGAATGAACTCAAGAAAAAAATTCAGAAAACCAGATTGCATTGTCTCACACATGAGTTTTTGGGGGACACCACATCTAAACCATATCCCCACAGGACTTCCTTGGTTTTCATCTGTTTGGAAACTTGAAATGGTATGGTGCACATTTTGAGGAACTGAAAGCGTCTCATGGTTTAGGGTGTACCTATAATCCCTTTCTTTCCTTTTTATACCTAGAGTCTGTTTCCTGGGAGGAGACTAAGCTTCTACCTTGCTTAGAGGCAAGGCATCAAGTCATTACACTAATGTTAAATCTTCTCATGTCTCATTAAAAGGCAAATTGATAACAATAAGGCTGTTTAATTTTCTCTGATGCTTAAGAGGATTCAGAGTTGTCATTATAAATTTAGATCTGCAGTTCAGAAAGCTTTGTAGGGAATATGAGAAATTAAGCCCGGGCTGCAACCTCTTAGAATAAAAAACAAAAACAAAAACAATATTTTTGTTGCCTCAGGACCTGATGCTGCCCTTCTAGAGGACCACAGTGGTAAGTAACAATGATGAGAAAGCACCATTGTTTCCTCTCATAAGGAGGGTGAGTTTTGAAATCTTTTTACATTAAGGTCTTCCTTTTTATTTAACACATATATCGAGATGTCACTAACATGTAAAATTGCATATTCAAAGTATACAACTTGACATTTTGACATACACATGCATAGTGAAATGACCCCAACAACCTCTACATAGTTACTCTTTTGTGCGTTTTGTGTATTTATATAGTGAGAACACAATTTTAAGATCTATCCTGTTAGCAAATTTCATGTATGTATTATTATTAACTACTGTTAAACTGTTTTATATTAGATCTCTAGAGCTTAATCATCTTGCTTAACTCAACAACTTTGTAACCATTGGCTGGTATCAGATTTTACCTCCCCTTGGCCAATGTCACCCAACATCCTACTCTCTGCTTATACTAATGTAACTATTTCGTATTTCCCATTCAGGTGAGATTATTAACAGTTTTTTTTTCAGTTTCTTTCTTATTCATGGCAGAATGTCAACATGTTTTGAGATGAGGATCAGGGAGCTAAGACGTCATTTTTTTTCCATTTTGTGCAATTTGGACACTCAAGTGAAACTGGTAGAGGAAAATTTTCAATGAGGAGAGAAAGCTCAGAGAATTAGTGGAAACAGGGATCACAATATGTTAATCAGTAAGTTCCTTCTCCAAGAACAGATATCTCATTCTTCTAGATTTATGAGATTTTCTGTGACATGGTGCTATAAATTAACCATTCTTAGATGTCATTACTTATGTTTTAAATTAGAAACAGTGTTCATGATTCCAGGACTACCAGAGTCTAATCCACATTGGAGGTTGGCACTAAGTTGCTAGGGTCTTTGTTTCCAATGTTCCCAGTGAAAGAGGGGCTCAAAAAAAGGAAGATGTTTTACCCTGATCCAACTTTCTTCTTTTTTCTCCCTGGGTTATTCGAAAAGACATGTTTGCATATGGTCGCACTGGCCTTAATTCTGTAGGCCAAGTTGGTGATGCTCTTTGTTTAGCTCTTAAGACTGATAAAGGGAAGACGATATCAGTATCATGGTAGCATTAATGGCAAATTCTTTGGATTCAAATTTCAAACATTCCAAGAATGTGCCTCACACTTGTGGATGAAGGAATTCTTGGAAGAGCAGGGTCATCCTCTAACACTTTTGTGTCCAGAGATTCCCTTAGAGAAGAATGACTGCTGAAAATGCCTCTTTTATGACTGAATTCATTCTGGTGGAATTAACAGGCCAGCCTAATCTTCAATTCCCCCTGTTCATCCTATTTCTGGTAATGTATATGGTCGCTGTTGGGAAATTGGGGTTTGATAACTCAAATTGGCTTGAATTCACATCTTCACATCCCTACATACTTTTTCCTCTTTAACTTGTCCTCTGTTACTTTTCTATGTTTACACTCAAAATGCTGATGAACTTCATATCAAAGAATGTTATCTCCTACAGAGGGTGTATGACCCAGCTTTGCTTTCTTTGTTTTCTCATCATTTCTAAGTGCTATGTGCTGACATCAATGGCCCATTGGCCATCTGCAATCCACTTTTGTATAACATAGCCATGTCTCCTATGGCCCACACTGGACGCATGCTGAGACTGACCTTCTGTGATGCAAACATCATCAGCTACCATTTCTGTGACATCTTCCCTTTGCTCCAGCTCTCCAACAGCTGGCACCTCTGGAAATGAGCTGGAGGTCTTCACTGCGGCAGTCATCAACATCATTGTGCCCAGTCTCACCATCTTTGTGGCTTCCTCCTCTCCAGTATCCTCAACCTAAGCTCACTGAGGGCAAGTCCAAACCCCGCAGCACCTGCAGTTCCCATATAGTTGCTGTTTCTCTGTTCTTTGGATCAGGTACATGTATATATTTGACACCATCCTCTGCTGGGTTTACGGATGAGAGTAAAATCTCTTTTGTCTTTTATACCAATATGGTTCCCATGATGAACCCTTTGATCTGCAGTTTGAGGAACAAAGATGTTAAAGTTGCCCCAAGAAAAACCCTGAGTAAGAAAATGTTTTGATCAGAAACAGTATCGCTCTGTGCACGTAGTTGCAGCTCAGAGAGATTATCTGTGTTTACATAAAATATTTTTAGTGATAGCTTTCTTATTATATTTTATTCATACCATGGGGAGGAAAATTTGAAACTTGTGTTATTTCTGTTTTTTTTCTTTTGCATTAGATTTTCTTTCTTCCTTCACCATTTGTAGTTTTTTCTCTCACAATTATACCTGTGAAATAAGAATAACATTCAGGAAGGAATGCATTTCTTTTTGTTTCATTGTTATTATGAACTTTATTCTTGAACATAACGAATGATTCTACACATGACTTGATAACGTGACACCAAGTTGACCTTATGCCATTGGACAGGACAGCTCTTATTTGTCACCATAATGAAGCATGAGTAGATTCTCTCTCTACTCTGGTCTTTCTGTCTTCCACTGGGCAGGAATGTCTAAAATGGGAGATAGCCATTTCTTACATCTTCTGGTAGTATCCTTGAAGTCAGAATTACTTTCTTCCATTGGTGGATGTACTCAACTTAGCCTATGTGGGAAAAAGGTAATCCTACCTACCTTCCTTAGGTTAGGGAGGAGGAGATGGAGAAGAAGAAAGGAAAACCATGTCCATTTAAATGTGAACTTCACTGGAAGAGCAGGTTATTCAAAGCATGAGGTGGATGACTGTTACATGAAGAGTACTCTACTCATTAAGCCCTGGTAAAATTTATGAACCATAATCTCCTTATAGTAATAGTGTCTTGAGGAATAAAATTCACCACATTTGTGGGGAACCAAGAAGAAAGTACAACTACTTCAGGATACCAAATAATGAATGTTAATTGGAATCAAATCAGAACAAAGGAATTTAAGAAGTAAAATAATGAGAAATGAAAACTGTGGGGCTTTCAGCACATCCCACGTGGGTGAGGGAAGGGTTAACTGCTGGAGAATGGCAGTGCTGGCAATAAATCAATTAATTACCAATAAACTTATCTAATCAATAAACACACAAGAGCCCATGCTCTTTTCAAATGAGAGGGGACATGATGGATCAGGCCATACCAGATCTGACCTCTAACAAGATGGAGTAGCCCACCTCTCCTTTATTTATAGTCACACAGGTAAAGGGGCCCGGACCAGGAGGGCTGCTTCTGTAAGAAACAGGATGGGGCGGAGTTAGGGGAGACATTTCTTTAGAGAAACTAGCATGTCCCCAGATGGTAAGCCACACCCACACAGGACCACCTACCTATTCCCTGGTGGTCTGGAGCGATCTCTTATGGCTACCAGTTCCTGGGAGTCAGACCTCTGTATCCCATGGGCTCAATCAAGTCTGATTCTGGTAGATATGGATGGTTTTCCACAGAAAGCTACTACTTTCTTTTCTCTTTTGTGGAAGGCCCTAGATCTATAAAATTATAGAATTTCTCTGGATCAAGGCTTATGTCTTTTGATATTTTAAAGAAAGGGCAAAAAGGCTTGGGAACAGCTAGATTACTCATGTTTTTACTGAATTTTGTATGCTATTCCCATATGGAATGTAAAGCATTAAAAGGAAAGAAAAATGAAATTATGGCATATGCTGATAAATGGATGGAACTGGAGACTATCCTGCTAAGCAAAATAAGCCAGACTTAGAAACTCAAATGTTGAATGTTTTCAATGATATGTGAAAGCTAGTCCAGAATCAGGAGGGTGGGACAGAGAAAGGGAAAAGGGGGATTCCATCAAAATAGAAGAAAGATCACCTGTGAACCAAATGAAGGGGATTTAGGGGGAGTGAGAAGGGATGGGATAAGGGAAGGGCAGTGAAATGAATCTGACCTCACTTTTCTATGTACATATATGAATATACCACAGTGAAATTCACCATCATGTATATCCACCAACACTAAAATAAATAAACAAAGAAGAAAACAAGAATAAAAAATCCCCCAAACTAAAAGTAGATAGAAGAAAGATCAGTAGAGTAAAAGAAAGAACAGGGGGAGGGAGGAGGGGAGGGAAAAGGAAAATACTGGATTAGAGCAAATTATATTCTATGTTTTTATAATTATGTCAAAATAAATCCTAATGTAGTGTATAACTACAAAGAACCAATAAGTAGGAAAAAAAGAAAAACTAAAGTTAAACATACACAAAAAACCAACCAAACAAAAACCTCACATTTTGGATGAGAGAGCAAAGAGAATTTGAAATGTACATTTGGAAAGTAAAACAAAATTGTGACAATGTCTTTCTGAAAGTAGGATGATGTTAATTTTACATTTGAGAAAACAGCCAAAAGGATGACTATGCTGAAAATTATTTTTTTAATTGAATTGAATTTTTTTTTAGGAACAAAGGCAATTTTTAATTTGTTTTATTTATACATGACAGTAGAATGCATTTTGACACAAACATAAATGGAGTATAACTTCTCATTCTTCTGGTTGCACATGATGTAGAATCATACTGGTCATGTAATCATATATGTGCAAAGGATAATAATGTTGGGGGGCAGGGGATATAGCTCAGTTGGTAGAGTGCTTGCCTTGTATGTACAAGGCCCTGGGTTCAATCCCCCCGCAAAGAAAAGAATAATGTATTCATTCTACAATCCTTCCTAACCTTCCTAACTCCATATGCTCTCCCTCCCTTCACTCCCCTCTGTCTAATTCAGAGTATCTTTACTCTTCCCTATCCCCACTCCCTAATTGTGAATTAGCATCTGAATATCAGAGAACATATTTAGCCCTTGCTTATTGGGGATTGGCTTATCTCACTTAGCATGATATTCTCCAGCTCCATCCACTTACCAGCAAATGCCATGATTTCATTCTTCTTCAAGTCTGAGTAATATTCCATTGTGTATATATACCACATTTCTTTTAATCCATTCATATTTTGAAGGGCATCTAGGTTGGTTCCATAGTTTAGCTATTGTGAATTTGGCTGCTATGAACATTGATGTGGCTGTGTCACTGTAGTATGCTGATTTTAAGTCCTTTGTGTATAAATTGAGGAGTGGAAGAGCTGGGTCAAAAAGTGGTTTCATTCCAATTTGAAAATTGTTAATATAGTATACCAAGTGATGTTTCCTAATTTAACTAATATAATTAATACCATGTACTATTTTTCCATATTTTCTACTGTCCATTTAATGTGTAGATATTGTGAAATTGTGCACAAATGATGTATTGGCTTGTTTGTTTGATTTTAGATGTACAAATTCCTTTTTTTAAAAAAATAAAGTCCTCATTTTATTTATTTATTTTGTGGTGCTTGGATTGAAACCAGGGCCTGTGCATGCTAGGCAAGCACTCTACCACTGAGCTACATTCCCAGTCCAGCATTGCTAAATTCTTGTCTTGAGGTTTAAAATGACCAGTCATTCTGTTAGGGGACAGATAGATGAGGATGGGTGAACATGAAGATAAGAGAATAATTCTATAAAGTGAGTCCACTCTGCTGACCCTCTGTGCTTTCTTTGTCAAAAAACAATTTGCCTGCAGCTCTGGCTGGCCTAAGTGGACAGGATATGTCACATTCCTCAGCAAACTGAGGCAGGGGCAAAGGTCAGTCAGTCGTGTAAGAAATGAAGGATGGGGTTCTATCAGGGAGAGGACAGAGGGTTACTAATGGTTAATCTTCACAACTGTGCACCATGACACTCTGGGTTGCTAAAAATCAACCTCTGTGCTCCTACTCCCAGGCACACATATGGGGAAGAAAGAGAAGACCATAATTAAAGAGGAGGGTTTGGGGGTCTATAAGAAAGCAAATTGCATCCCCTCCTACAGACTTTTGGTTCCAAGGCCCCCTCCTCATCAGGGGAGTCTGTCTCTATCACTTTATTAAATAAAACTTACTCTCCACCCTTACTTAAAGTTTTTTGGGTCTTTATTCTTCAACACTGGGAAATAAGAACCCTTTCCTGATCTCCACAAGACTGGTATCAATTCCTCATCTGATGTCTCCAATATCAACAATATACTTAATTTTTACCCAATAATTTCTACTTTTATAAAATATTTAAACTTGGTTGGTTTCTTTTCATTTTTTTCTTTTACATACAGTCCCTTTTGATAAAATTGTTCATCTTATTGAAAAAAGTGTGTTCAAATAACAAAATGATATCTGTGCTATTTGGTACTCTTTGTAGCACTGCGGAGATGTGTCCAGTCCTTTGATTATCATTTGAGGTGACCAAGAGTAGATTAAACCAGATACTAATCCTTCAATTGAAAAAACCTCAAAATACAAAGTCTGTTTCATTGTAGAGAGATAAATGCCTTTTAAACTTAAATCCCATACTTTCTACTACATTATAAAATTAATTTTAAAAGTCTAAATACACTTCGTAAAAGTTAAAGGCAGCAAAGTTTGAAAAGAGGCAGTTTAGTTGCTTTAGTTAGCAATTTAAGCTCCATTTATTTGAATTTCTTTCAAAAAGAGGGTAACTAAGTCTAGGTGTCTACCTGCACTAGATAGTTATCTTTTGTTTTCCATTATGTGATGGTACTAAAGAAATGAGAGAAAATAAAATTCTACTGAAGTTGTCACAGCTGAGAGTTAAACTGTGATTCACCTGTGCCAGTGTACTAGGAAAGGAATATTTCTACGTTAGAGAAAAAGCTTACACTTTTTGGTTTGTAACAGAAAATGGTTCTAAGTTTCCTGATCATACCCTGAATTTATTACTGTAAATTTTCTCTAAGCAAGCTGCTCAGGATTAATTTGGTTGAAGACTGATAAAGTCAGAAATAAAATGGGCTTTGAGCTCTAGATCTTTCATTTCTTCAAACCCAATCTTATTGATCCCCTCTCTCCTCCTTATACTGAATTCCTACACACAGATACACACACACACACATACACACACATGCAATGACTTCAAGTTTTAGGTTTTGTGAAAGGATTGCTTAACATGGCTTGACATCAGTTATGTGGAATAAGATCCCAGTTCCTCTTTCTGCCAGCACATTTGGGTAGATGATTCCTGATTTCAGTTCCAGAGAGGCAGGACTCAGCAGGATGCACTTGCTTAATCTAGCAAGAGGAAATGTTTGATTAAATTATTCACTCATTTACGTAAACATACACACACGCATGCACACACACTTCCTGCAAGCATTTTGCAATAGCTAAGGGGTTAGCATCTTGTGGCAATGTGCTGTATGTCACCAACATAAATATGACACTGTAAGAGAAAGATATATAGGCAAATTTCCATAATGCCCCAGAGTAGAGGTACATCCTATGTAGGATAAATTCCAAATAGTCTTTAGCCAAAATTACTCTGAAAATTCATTGTATTGGCATAATCCACATTAGGGACTGACAGAATTTTTCCTTAAGTCTGGCACAGTTGGTTTTGGTCTCTAGCATTGGGATATTTCACTGTTAATTAAGCTGAACACTAGATGAAGAAGGAGGTTGATTTTCTGTGCTTTGTTGTGTAAAGTATGTAGCTTTGAACATTAAATTTCATGAGTATGAGGAAGTTTTACATTTTGCGGGCAGAGCCTCCGTCTTTCTCAGAAAGCGTGAGGCTGCACTGTTTAAAGTCTCTCTTAGTCATAGAGGTGATTTAGCCAACTTTAAGCATCAGTATAGAGACACACTCAGTGTTACCATTGCCCATAGGAGGAGTATCAGGGACACCCTCTCATCTGCCAGCCTCTGTGATCTTAAGGAAAGAACTAGGAGGTGAACAGGGAAAGGAACTAAGGTCCCCACTTCACACATGATGGATCTAATGCTCACAGATGGTCAAGGATTGTCCCAAATCACAATTCACAAGAAGTAGAGCTGGAACTGGTGACGCTTTATACACGTTGGAAAAACAGTAAAGATTCCTATAGCGAATGAAAGCAGCGAGGGAGAGGGTCAGAGGAGATGGAGCCCTTGTTGTAACAAGGGACAAGTTCATGTTGAATCTTGTGAATATCTGTGGGACTTGGGCTTTTTCTCTAAGTGAAAAAGAGTACAGGAGAGTAAACCACAATCTGACTTGTGTTTCTGAAAGATAATTATGGTTGCTGTACCGGGAATAAACTGTAGGGGGCAATGAATGCACAAAGGATTCAGTTATGAGGGCTTTGTACTAGTGCAAGAGACAATGGTCTGTCAAGTTAAGAGTGTGGCTTACATATGTTAAAGAAGACATTTGAACGTACCATTTTAAAACTTTTGCTTAGCAAAAGAAACATTACATAAATCACTGGGTTAGGAAAAACACATTTCAAATGCAGATGGCAGATACAAGATTGGCAGATACAAGATTAATATCCATTATATTGTTCCATTGGACATGAAGACAGAGAAAAACCCCATAGAAATAGGAAAAGAACATAAATAGCAAGTCACAGAAAAACAATTCAAAAGGATTACGAGTTAATGAAAAGATAAACTGAGTAATAGGGGAACACAATTTAAAGTGACAGTGGTATATCACTTTACATCCATCAGACTGTCACACTTAATAAACACCAAATGCATTTTTGCTGGTAGGAGTACTGAGAGAAGTAAAAGAAATTTTATCATATTACCTGTGGTGATATGATTATTACCTTTGTAAAACCCATCTGATATGAAACTGAAAGACATCCTGGGAATTTATCCCACTGAAATAAAAGAACTGGTATATCACAATGTATGCACAGTGATGATTGTCTTAGCATTGTTTTTGGTAAGCTAGAAAAATAGTGAATTCATCAATGTGGAGTGGGAGGGCAAATTTTGATATATCCACAATCTAGAATTTAGGAAATATTTCAACGAAGTATTGTTAAATAACAAAAGCAGGAGGTAAAAAGAAAGTATGCACTTTATAAATCAAATGAGAAGTCCCAATAAATGCATTTGATTATATAAACTATGAGGAAAATATGGGAATGTGTGTCCTATGTTACAGATATGAATGACTTGGGGAAAAAAGGGGAGCTGACAAGGGAAAGGCAGTGCTAAGAAAAAAGGAAAAGAGTGATTTGTCATAAGAGATATACAGCATTACACATTATGTAGTCATATACATCAACATAAAATTATATGTGTGGGAGGATGTGTATGTACCTGGAAGAGATGTGAGAGGTATTTTAAAATGTCATTAGCTTGTGTTAGCGATTATATCAAAGCATAAGGAAAAAGTGGAGGGGAGTGGAAAGTTTCTACCTCATCTACCCTGGGGATTGTGCATTCCCTGGTGTGAAAATGGTGTTGAATATCACCTTTAAAGACACTGGGATAAAAGCATCTTCATCATTGTATAAATGATTTCTCAAATCTGCCTTTCCTAAAGGATTTGAATTATTGAGAGGCTCCTGAGAAAGTTTCAGTAATCAAATCTGAAAGAGCTTGATGCTCAAAATAAAATAACTTACATGATAAAAAAATGTAAAAGTGTGCATTTATGATTTTTTTCTAGTCTAATAATTACCAGTGGGCAAAACATAATTAAAAATCATAATCTTTATCTGAATGACTTTCAGAGCAAGTCAAAAATAATTGCCCTGAGTCTTTCCACAAAAAGGAGGAGAAAGGCCTTTGTTTAGATCTACTACCTCTACAGAGGAGCCATTTCTGTTCAGAAAAGAGAGGAGACCACAAGGACAGTTTGGTTGCCTCTAGAAGGTGAGCATTGAATTTTCTGATTTTGTAATCTTCCATGGCTGGCTGGCTGACTGCTGGCTGACTGGCTGCCTTCCTTCTTTTCTTCCTTCCTTCCTTCTTTCCCTCCCTCCCTTCCTTTCTTCTTTTTCCTTTCCTTTGTCTTCACTCTTTCTTTACCTTTTTCCTTTTTTTCACTACTAGAGATTGAAGCCAGGGACACTCTACCACAGAACTGTTTATTTTGAGTCCTTTTTATTTTTATTTTGAGACAGGGTGTCATTAAATGGCTGAGGCTGGCATCGAGCTTGCTATCCTCCTGACTAAGCCTCCCAAATTACTGGGATTAAAGGCATGTGCTACTGTATCTGGCTCTTCCATGGCAGTTTCTGCTTTTCCCACTTCTGGCTCTGAGATGCAGGTGATGAAAGTGTCTGTGTGGGGGAATGTAGAGATCAGAATGGTGCTGAGATGACCGTGTTTGCAATGCCTCCAACCTTTCTGCCCTATAGAGATTTTCCTGTGAAAGAGACCTACGTTCCATGAAAGACTTACTGACATTCTTGCTGTGCATGCTCAGGGAACCTAAGAGCATCTGTGAGTCTCTGTTACCCTACCTCTGCCATGTGTATAGTGCTTAGTAGATATGGAAAATGAAAAATCCCCAAGATAATGTGGCCTGGGAAAAGGGAGTGAAAGAGAAGGCCATGCACTGACAGCCTTCATCTTCCCAAGACAAGGATTTTCCAGAAGCCGACTATAGATGGGGAGAAAGTGTTTTATCACCCTTAAAGTGACTGACCCGAGAGGGCATTAATCCCCTTCAAAAACAGATCCTTTCCAGATGTTATCTGCAGATCCTCAAACCAGAAGGTCAAATTCCTAAACCCTCAAACTGACACAATCACTGATGGATAGAATAGCCCCCAAATTCCTGAGTGCCCAAGAAAATCGACATGCTCACTAGACCACCCCTCAAAATAACCTATATAAACCCAGTTCCTTTCTTTGTTCAGTGGCTCATTGTCCACTAGGGAAGTAGGTCCATTTCATGCCTGCACCCCCTGTTCCCGTGTGAAACTTCATTCCTGAATAAACGGCTGAGCTGATTCATGAAGTTTGTGTCCCTCCCGGTCCTTTTGTGCTAACAGTGCTCATGGTCTCCACCCTAAACAGCATCCAATCTGGACTGTGACCAGCACAGGGAAACCAGAGTTGGTGAGTAGACTATCAAGCCTGCTAGTCTTAGTGTTAGTGACAAACTGAGGCAGGAAAAAGAAGAGACATTAGCACTTCCTTTCTTGTTCAGGCATCATCAGATCCAACTTTCTCTAAAATAGCTGAACCTCAGCAGTCTTCAGACTTCCCAGCTGCAGAAGGAATGGGCTTGGCATTGCATGGCAAATCTGGGTCTACCACAAATGTGACTCTACTCTCCTGTCTTTCAGAACCTGTTAGAAGAGAATGGACACTGGAAACAGTTCCTTCGTCACTGAGTTTATCCTGGTGGGTTTAACAGAATATTCAGGGATCCAGCTCCCCCTCTTCTTCCTCTTCCTAGGAATCTATGTGGTCACAGTGGCAGGAAACCTGGGCTTATTCACTCTAATTGGACTGAATCCTCACCTTCACACTCCCATGTACTACTTCCTCTTCAATCTATCCTGTATTGATCTCTGTTACTCTTCTGTCATTACCCCGAAGCTGTTGGTAAACTTTGTGTCAGAAATGAACACCATCTCCTATGCAGGATGCATGGCTCAGCTGTTTTTCTACTGCCTCTTTGTCAGTGCAGAGTGCTATGTGTTGACGGCCATGGCCTATGATCGCTACGTGGCCATCTGTAAACCCCTTCTATACATGGTTACCATGTCCCCTCAGTTCTGCACTCAACTGGCTGTAATCATATACATGGGGGCATTCATAGGTGCCTGGGCCCACACAGGATGCATGCTGAGGCTGACCTTCTGTAAGGCCAACACCATTAACCACTACATGTGTGACATCCTCCCCCTCCTGGAGCTCTCCTGCACCAGCACTCACGTCAACGAACTGGTGGTGTTTATTGTCGTGGGATTTGATGTTGCCGTGCCCACTGTCACCATTGCTGTCTCTTACACGTTCATCCTCACCAGCATCCTTCGCATTCGTTCCACTGAAGGGAGGTCCAAGGCCTTCAGCACTTGCAGTTCTCATATAATTGTGGTTTCTGTTTTCTTTGGGTCAGGGGCGTTCATGTACCTCCATCCTTCTTCGGTTTTGTCCATGGACCAGGGGAAGGTGTCCACAGTGTTCTACACCATTGTGGTGCCCATGCTCAATCCTCTCATCTACAGCTTCAGGAACAAGGAGGTTAAGGTTGCCCTGAAAAAAACCTTGAGCAGGAAAATATTTTCCTGAGCTGGCAGCAGTATTACTTCTTATGAGAGAAATCAGATTTCCTTTTAAACCGTCCCTCTTTCTAGGCTAGACACAAGAGCTTTGACTTAGTGATGCAGTATTGAAAATGAGTCAGGTGAGAGAACACACAGGCCAGGCTTCTTTCAGAGCTCCCCCTAAGAGAAGTGAGACAGCACCCACAGGGAGTGTTAGGCTGTCTCTCCCATCAAGAGAGAGTTGGTTTTATTCATGTGAAAGGGATATTCTTGGGAGAGAGTGGACTAAGGTTTAGACATGCTAATTGGTTTTTAGGTACATTTTAAAGGTGTATATTTGCCCCCTTGAGGGCACTTTTACTCAGGAAGTTGCACTGACAATGTTGGTCAAATGTTGTTTTTTTCATATGGATGCTGCATTCTGTAGCAACTTCTCTGTCTTGTGATTAGGATGAGTTGTGGTAGCTGTGAAGAGAACACAAACCATGGCAAGTAGCCAGTGAAGGGCCCTAGGAATTTGCTCTTTTGATGGCTACTCTATAATTTTCATCCTTTGTGTTGTGTCCTGGGAGAGTCCTGGCCAGAGCTTCCTGTCCCTAATGATGCCCCTGGACTTTGAAGCCAATAAGGTTGTTTGAGGGGGATGGATAAGTCACTTAGCAAGCTTGTAATACTAACAGACTATGAGTTATGGTGGGAGAGCAAACAAAAACCAAATCCTATCGTTTAAAGGCTGTCAGGCCACGAGTTAAGGCCCAGAAGGCACTGGACCTTTGCCCCTGTGGTTGTCTCTGTCTCACTCCCACATAACCCCCAGCGCTTTTTCATATCCAAAAAAATGAAGCCTAACAGAAATAGCATTGGATTTGATATCAGAAAGGCTGGGTTGAAATCTCTGCAATGTAAGGACATCAATGTATTTCATAGGATTATTAGAAAAAAAGTTAATGCAATTTAGTGGGTAGCTCAGTACTGGGACCTTATTCTCTCTTTATCTCCTTTCATTCCTTTCCTTATCTTGCTCTTTCTTCTCCCCTATTGTTTCCCACTTATATTTTAGAGAAAATTTCCATACCTTTTTCAAATAGATTTACTAATTTATTGCAGATTCAAATACTCTAATTATGTAAAGAATCCCATCCTAGATAACTTCAGAGTTAACATATGAAACTCAGATTATGCATTTAATTGCTTCATATTTGCATCTGAATTCTCCATAGAACTCTCCATACAACTTCACCTGAACTCAACACATCAAAATTAACCTTTATCACAGCAGCAGCCCCAACACTGCCCAGCTCCCTCCTTTTCCCACTCTGATCATCACAGTGAAGACATCATCTCCTACCTAATTTTTTAGACTCCAGATGGGTGTCACCTCCACCCCTCTCTTGCTACTTATCATTGCTCACACCTTTTCCCCAGCACTCAGTGCTACTGTTACAGAGAACTCCTCTCATCTCCCCTTTTGAGCAGTTTCTCCTAGTATTGCCAGATGTGATCATTAAGCTCCCATGAACCTGTCTTCCTTGTATTAGCAAAGCCAGGTTCAGCTATAGCTCCCTGTACGTCCCCAAATGTAGTCATTCTTGATCTGTTAAACACTTTTCCACTAGCTGTCCCCTTGGCCTGAAACACCCTCTTACATCTTTTTTGCCTGGCTCGGTCTATCCATCCTCCAGGTCTAAATGTTACCCACAACCTATGGGGAGTTTTTCCTGGACAGAAAGACAGGCTAGATGACTTTTGGGTGTATTCTCTCAGTGTTCTATGTGTCTACACTAGGATGCAGTTCTACTATCAAAATTCTTTTTTCTCTTAAATGTGTTCCCTACTGGTCTATGGGTAGAATGCCTCCCATTCACTATTTTATCTCTATAACCTAGCCAGGGTATCAAGTTCCTGACAAAACAAGCAGTTAATTCATTTACATTTAAAATTTGATTCAATTTATTCAAGTATAAGAGAATTCTAAGAAAGTGATTTTCAGGAAAATGTTCATTTAGCGAAAGGACTATGTCGTTCAAGGAAGACACATCCAACATGGCTTCTCCAAAATAGTAAGAAGTCACTGAGAATTCATGGAGTGTGAATGAAGAGAGCAATAAAGACAAGAGCTTGCAGCTAGAATTGTATCTTTGCGCAACTTAAATTCCATTCATATGCTAATAATACAATTCAATAAAAATTAATTTGGAACATTTTTTCATGATGTAATGTTTGGTTTTCCTAAATTACTTATATGGTTTTGCATGTTTGTGTGATTTTTGCTTGGCAGTAAATGTTTTGTAATTACTTGTTCTAGTTAATGAAGTTTATTTTAAATCTATTTTGTACAATTACAAAGTAATTATAAAATATGAATTTAATTCTTTATTCAACAATGTATTTGAATTGCCTCTGTATCCTCTTTCATACACACACACACACAAAAAAAAACACACACACACACAACACACACACACACATTTCAACATTTCCCCAGCAATGCGTTCCTGATAATCATGTCTCCAAGAGAATTTTCTATTTTGTGAGAAAAATATATTTGATAAAAGTAAAAATCAAAGATTACATAAACAACATACCATAAAATAAAGTGCATAACTATTATACATTTCCCCAACCACTTCAGGTGTAAACATTGTGTTCTGATATCTAAATTAAGCTCAATGCATAATAGACATCAATGTTCAATAGATTATACTATATAGCTCTTAATACACAACTTCATAATATTATAACTAATATTTGGTGTGATGACACACCAATACTTTATTTCATAGCAACATTAGCCCTTTTCGTATGCTCATTCGAGATGTTAAACTTTACATTTCATTTTCCAGTCAATAGAAAATTGAAAAACAAAAAAGGGGAAGGGGATCAAGGAATCACAGCAGGGTCAACAATATTTTCTATAGTGGGAAAAAAATGCTGTAATATCTGAACCTAACGTCCAGCTATAGCCTAATTAGCTGTGTGTGGACCTAGACATTCATTTTATTTCTCTGAGTCACATTGTTATCACCATTTATAGCATGAATTTCTCTAGCATGGCAGCTATATTTCTCAATGAAAATATTAAATTATTATTCACTTTAGTCTATTAGTGTCTTATGATCCAAGTAACTATGAGCTTTATCCTGTTTTTGGTGCACTGACAAAAAAAAAAAAAAAAGTAATATACTAGTCCTGAAAATTAAGGAAAAGACCCTGATATTTATTTACAATGAAAGTGTAAACAAAAAAAACTAACACTCTTTCGGCACCATTATGAAAATACAAATAACTGGGACAGAAGCGGACCTCAGAGAGCTCAGTAAGCTTTCCTTTATTCTACAGTGGAGTCAATCAATCAGTCACTGGAAGGGCTCATTTTCTTGGTACAAAAATGGCCGTTGGTTGCAGAAGGACTCTGGGTTTTATAGTTTACAATGAGGGTGAATTAATCACTGGAAACTGTGGGTGTGCTGATCAGACAGTCAGGGAACTAGTTGTGCAGGTTAAAATTTTAACTCAGGAAGGCAGTTATATAAAGTTTGAAACTCATTGTTACTGGGAAAAGCTCAGAACTGGGTGTTTGCTGCTAATTCTCTTTCTCTGGGACCCATCATCATCCAGAGCTTCACTATTTGCTTTTCTCCTCCCAGGACTCATCAGCAACAGGAAAGGGTAGAAGTCCAGGGCCCAGCGTTTCAGTATCCACCTCCCCCAGTCAGGACCCATTGTTCCTGGAAAAGTATTTACTGGGAGAGGTTTAATGTTTGGATAATTTCCCTGCCTTCTCCAGAGACACACTCTCTCCATTTCTCCCAGGGGCTGTCTTGTAGGAACATTATTTTCCATAACTTTTAGAGAGAGAACTTCACATAGAAGCCTCTTGAAGATAGAATGTTTTCCCTGCCTCCCTGGCTTTTGCCCAACCATAGTAGTCCCTTTCAGACAACAAAAAAGATAGACAGAGGAGGAATTCAGGAAAGAAAATAATTTCAAAAGAGGTACAAGTTTATTATATGTAATGATTAATTCAGGGTAATTGGCACATCCATAACCTCGGATAATTGATCACAAATATGTGAAAATATTCAATCTTCTCTTCTAGCTATTTTGAAAATTAAAAATTAAGCAATGGAAAAATCTGATCAAAAGAGATTATTCATTTGAAGTAAAAATAGAGTAGTTCTTATACATTTCCTTGGAGCACTTGAATAGCAATTTTGCAATCTGAGTATAATTCCTTTGAGATGAAATCCCTTTGGAAGTGGTGATTAGAAAAGAATTTTCCCTTTATCTGGCATCATTTAGAGAAAAACCCTAAAAAATTCCCAAAGGAAGCAAAACTTTTTAATAAATCCACAATTATTCATTTCCTTTAGGACACAAAGACGTCATATCTTGTGGGATCCATTTTGTTTTGATGCTGATGAATTATGGCTCCACCATGGTGGGCAAGGGGGTTGGGAAGCCTGGGGACTCATTAGACCAACTGCGGCTTTCAGAGAATGCTAAAGCAGCGTTATGCACTGAAGATTCGGTGTTAGAGAGCATTCGACGACATTTGCCCATCTGTCATCGTGTTTTGAAACGATGATGCATATTTCATATTTGAAGGCTGTTCATATCTTTCCGCCTTATGTAATGAGCCTGAACTTCACAAAATGTATCCTGCCTGCATATTTATTCCTGAAATTTCTCACTGTGACTCTCTACCCTACATAAAATACAAAAAGAATACTTTGTCACAAAATATAAACACAAGGGATAGTTAAACCACCAGTACATTTACAAAAGAAGATTCAGAAGAAAAGTCTCAATAAATTAGCATTCCAAAGTATATCTTTTATTCAGTCAAAAATAAATTATTTAAGGGCTGGGAATATAGCTCAGTTGGTAGAGTGGCCCTGGGTTCAATCCCTAGTCCCGAAAAAAAAAAAAAAAAAAATTTAGGATTGACGGACTTTCTTTCATTCTTTGTTTGCTTGGATTTAAACCAAGGGCTTCCCACATGTTAGGCAAGCACTGAGGATGTCCCCCGACCTTTTTGTTTTATTCTGAGACGAGTTTCACTGAGTTTCCCAGTCTTGCCTCAAACTTAAGATGCTCCTGCCTCGGTCTCTGGAATAGTTGGGATTACAAATGTGTCCCAGAGTCCTGCAGGAATTCTTGCTGGGTATTCTATGTGGCATTGTTTCAGGGTTCTAGGTACTATGATACAAAGGTAAATACAGAAGATATGTTATCCTGGCCTTCACAAACTTTTCCAGGTAGCAATTGTTGCTCAACCTTTTCAAAGCTATGCCCCCCAAAATATTTTAAGTTCTTCTGCATGTAGAATTTAAAAGACAGAAAATTTAAACATTTAAAAATTAAAAATTTTTTAAATTAAAATACAAAAAGATATAGGATTTGAATTTTTGTAAACAATAAATCTACTGAATATTTATTTTCAAACTGCACTGATTTTATTGGAAACTCATGCTAATCTTACTATCTAATTAGAAACATGATCATGTGAGTACATATCTTGTTTAATTTAGAGTAGATTATTATTATTGGCTTGTTTTCCTTGTTATGGGTCTCTTTCCATCTATTAAACATGATATCAAGTAACTAACTTGCTAAAATAGATCTTGTAACCACCCTACTGATAAGATGATGCTTGAAAAAGAGAAATGGTCTATGAGAATAACAGACAAGAAAAATGAAGTGAGAGGCTATGAATTGTTGTCTATCATAGTAGTCCCATCCAATCTGACTGATCAAATCAACAACTTACAATTTACTAGTAAATTTCTGTCTCAAGGCTAAGATATGTTTTGTATTCTCAGTATACAACATGACAATGCATAGGTAGGGATTTGCATATCATAGGCCTTTATTACAGAAAACTGCGAGAAAGTTCTTCAAAATATTAAAAATAAAGCTTCCATATGATTCAGCAATCGCACTTCTTGGAATATATTCAAATAACCGAAACCACTATCTCAAGGAGATATTTAAACTCCCATGTTCATTACAGCATGATTTGCATGGCAAGGTAGAAGCAATCCCAGTGTGCAACCACAGAGGAGTGGATAGACAAAATGTAGCACACACCAAAAATGGAATATTATTCAGCCTTTAAAAGGAAGGAAAATCTATTTCTAACATGGATGGACATGGAAGTCAGAATGCTAAGTAAAATAAGTCAGTCAAAGAAGGATGAATACTGCATGATTCTTCTTTTTATGAGGCATCTAAAGTAGTCAAATGTGTCGAGTGGACAATAAAATGGTGGCTGCCAGAGGGTGGGAGAAGGGGGAATGTGGAATTTGTTTAATGGGGAAACGGTTACCATTGTGCAGAACCAATAATTCCAGAGAACAGCTGTACAACATAGTACCTATGGTTTTCCTCTAACTGGCTCTCCATAAATCAACTCCTATAGAAGAGAGACAGATGGAAATTGGTGACAGAGTTTATCACAGAGGGTTTCCTAACAAGCTAGAACTCCAACTCTCCCTCTTATTCCTATTCCTGTATATCTACCTGATTATTGTAGTGGCCAATATGGTTTTAATTATGTTAAATTAAATTTGCACCTTCACACACCCTATATTATTTTATCTTTAATCTCTCTTTTGTGAATCTACCCATCCATTGTTATGTTCCTCTCTGCCACCAAAATACTAATGATCTTTGTACTGGAGAAAAATAACATCTTCTATACAGAGTGCCTGACTCAGGTCTAGTTGATACATTTTTTTGTCATTATTAAATACTATAATATTGACAGCAATGGCATATGCTTGCTTTTGCTATTTGCTAATCACTGTTGTATAATGTTACATCACCCCATATATCTGTCTGTGTGTTTTGCACACAAGTGAAGGGATTCTGGGGTTCTCAACTCCATACTTCGGATGTTGAGACCTATGATGCCAAAACTGTCAATTATCTCTGTGACATACTCCCCATGGTCCAGCTTTATTGCATTACTACCTCCATTGAGATTGTGGGTTTTGTTCTAGTTGACATGATCAGTTTTGTGTCTACCAGAACCACTTTAATTTCCTGTGTTTTTAGCATTTCCATCATCTTCCACATCAGGACCATAAAGGGAAGAGTTTAAGCCTTCAGTGCTTGTGTTCCATATTATGACTAGATGAACCTCCAACCTTTGGATATAGAGTTTATGGACCAGAAAAAGTGACCTCACTCTTATACAAATGTCGGGTCTATGCTGAACCCCTTCATCCACAGCTTGCGGAATAAGGATGTCAAACTTGCTTTAAAGAACCCTGGCCCATTCCTGTAATCCCAGTGGCTTGGGAGGCACAGAGAGGAAGATCATGAGTTCAAAGCTAGCCTCAGAAATGTCAAGGTACTAAGCAACACTGAGACCCTATCTCTAAATAAAATACAAAACAGGGCTGGGGATGTGGCTCAGTGGTCAAGTGCCTCTGAGCTCAATCCCCAGTACTCAAAAGAAAACAAACAAACAAACAAACAAACAAACAAACACCTCTGAGAAGACAAGTATTTTCTTGAGGAGAGAAAAAGAATTTGTACAGGATATATTAGAGCTGGATAATTCTGTTGATGTTTTGGGGATTTCTTTATGGCTAGATGCTCACCTTAATCCGATGAAATACAAAATTTCCCTTAATTCAAGGTCAGAAGACTTCTACAGCCAGTAAATGTATTTGGCAAATTATTAGGATACAAGATCAATACTCATAAATCAATAGTGTTTATATATTCTAACAGCCTTTCAGTTGAGAAAGAAAACAGGAAGACCATACCTTTCACAAAAATCTCAAAAAAAGAATATGGAAATTAATTCAACCAAGGAAGTGAAATAACTCTATAATGAAAACTATTGATCACTAAAGAAAGAAATTGAAGGAGACCTCAGAAGATGGAAAGACCTTCCATATTCTTGAACAGGCAAATTTAATATTGTAAAATGGCCACGCTGCCAAAAGCCACATACACATTCAAGGCAATCACCATTAAAATACTAATGAAATTCTTCACATAACTAGACACAGCAGTGCTTAAATTAGTTTGGAAGAATGAGAGACCTAGAATAGCCAAAACAATTCTGAACAAAAAGAGCAATGCAGGAGAGGCATCAAAATACCAAAACTGAATTATTACACAGCTATAGTAACAAAAACAGCATTGTACTGGTATCAGTATGGATATGAGGACCAATGGAATAGAAAAGAAGACATTGAGACAAATCCAAAATACTTATTGACATCTGATATTTGATAAAAGTGACAAATAAATATATTGGAGAAAAGACAATCTTTTTAACAAATGTTGTAGAGAAAACCAGATATCCATTTGTTGAAGAATAAAATTAGATCTCTTTAACCCTTTGCAAAGATTAAATCAAAATGATTCAAATACTTAGGAATTAGACCAGAACCCTTGCAACTGTTAGAAGAAAACATAAGGTTAACACTCTATCATGTTGGTACAATCCTGATTTCCTGAACAAGTCCCCTAAAAGCTCCAGAAATAAAACCAAAGATCAATAAATGTGATGCCATCAAATTAAAATCTTCTGCAATCAAAGAAAATGATTAAGAAAATGAAGAGAGGGCCTACAGAATGAAAAGAATCATAGCCACTTCTGTGATAGGGGATTAATATCCAGAATACATAAAGAACCAAAAAAACTCAATGGCAAAACCCCAAATTACCCAATGAATATGTGGGCCAAAGAAATAAATAGAAATTTCTTAAAAGAAGAAATAAAATGGCCAACAAATATATGAAAGAAATGTTCAACTTCTCTAACTATCAGGAAAATGCAAATCAAAACTACAGGAAGATCTTATCTTACTTCAGTCAGAATAGCAATTATCAAGAACATGAACAACAATAAATGCTGGAGAGGATGTGGGGACAAAGGTTCACATATGTTGCTGGTGGGACTACAAATTAGTACAATCACTATGGAAAGCAGTGTGAAGAGTCCTCAAAAAACTAGGAATGATACTTCCATTTGATTCAGCTTTACCACTCTTTGGTATTTATCCCAAAGACCTAAAATCAGCATACTAGCATGATACGGATACTTCAATATTTGTAGCACTATTTACAATAGCTAAATTATGGAATCCCATTAATACCAGAATCCCATTAATAGATGAATGGATCAAGAACATGTGGCATACATGCACAGTGGAGTTTTAATATAAAATGAAATAGTGACATTTGTGGCAAGTGGATGGTAATGGAAAAAATCATGCTAAGTTAAATAAGCCAGACTCAAAAAATCAATACCCAAATATTTTTTCTTCTATGTGGAAGCTAGAGCAAAATAATGGAAAGAAGGTGGCAGGGGACAAGACTGGATATCATAAAGACACAAAGTAGATCAGTAGAGTAGAAGAAGGAGAATGATAGATTATGAGAGAGGAAAGAAGGAAAGGGGATAGAATATGGAATGAATTTAACAATAGCATGTTATATATATTTACAAATGTACAAAAATAATTTTTTACTTATGCATAAATAGAAAATACCACTCAAATGAATAAAGAGTGAAATGAAGATCAACAGAGAAGAGGAGGGGGAGTTGATGGTGGAAGGAAGATGGGAAAGAGAGTAATGGGAAATGAAATAAAATTCCCTATATGGATGATTTTGTCAAAATTAACCCAAATACCATATAGAATTATAATTCTTTAATAAAACAAGAAGTGAAACACCTCTTAAGAAGTTAAGACCTTTGATCACAATAATAGGTTTACAAAAGTAATTACAGTCATCTACTGGTTTATTCATCCAATGGATATTAAGCTTCTACTATTTGCTAGGCCCTCTGCTAAATACTGGGAATCCATGGGCTGAAAAAAAAAAGATTGTTTTTCAATCTTCATGAGATTTTGTGGTCTCTGTAATTTTTCTTGCTGTGAAATTCCAATTTCATTCGATTATAATCTGATCAATTACATGGAATTTTATCTCCTTTTCTTGGATTTGGTAAGACTCAATTTGTAATCTAAAATATAATCTACTTAGGAAAGGTTCCATGAGCTGTTGAAAGGAAAGTGAATGCAGTTGTTGTTGAATAAAATATTTTATAGATGTCTGATAGGTCCATTAGATTTTTAGTATTACTTAGGTCAGAAATGTCTTTGTTGACTTTATGTTTAGATGACTTGTCTTTTGATGAGAGGGGTGTGTTCTGAAATCACCCTGAAGTATTTATCAGAGTCAGTCTTGGACTTAATGTCAATCACTTTTTTTTAATGTAAATAAGTGCACCAATATTTGGAGCATAAATGTTTACTGTCACATTGTCTTGATGAATTCCCCCCCTACCACTAGTATGCAGTCACTTTCCTTGTCCCTTCTGATTTAATTTTGTTTGAAATATGCTTTGTCAGATGAGAATGGTTACTCCTGCTTGTTTTTCGACTTCATTTGAAGAGAATATCTTTTTCTATCCTTTTACTTTCAGTATGTGAGTACTTTTGTGTATGAGTCTCTTGCAAACAGCATATAGTTGTATCTTGTTTTTTACTTCACTGTGCCAGTCTAATTCTTTTAATGGGAGCATTGGTTCCATTTATATTCAAAGTTTTTATTGAGAGATGTTTATTATTTCCTGCTAGTTTGTTTTGTTTTGTATATTTAATTAATCCTTAATTTTTATTTACTTAAACTCTCTTCAAAAGAGCTTTATACATTTGAGAGATCTGGGATTTTGTTTTTGAGCTATTCTCGGTGTAGCATCTTATTAAGAACTTTCTGTCGTGCTGGCTTAGGGATCATGAATTCATTGTCAAAACGTGAAATATTTTTATTTCTTCTTTGATTCTGAATGATAGATTTGATGAAATAGCAATTTTTGTTGTCTATTGTTTTTGTTCAAAGACTAAATTATTTCATTTCAATCCCTTCTGGACTGTAGAGTTTTTTCTGAGTAGTCAGATATGAACCTCATTGGTTACCTCTAAATGTGTCCTAATGCTTTTCTTTTGTGACTTTTAATATTTCATGCTTATTCTCTACATTAGGCATTTTGAACATGATATGTTTTGAAGAGTGTTTTTTTTAAATTATTTCATTTTGTCTCTTTGTTGTCATATATGCCTCTTACATGTGGATGTCCATCTCATTCTTAAAGCCTGGGAAATTTTCCATAATCATTTCATGAAAAACTTTCTCAGTGCCATTACCATGTATCTCCATGCCCTTCTTTATCCCAGTTAGTCTTAAATTTAAATTTGGTCTCTTAATGTTGTCCCAGAGGTATTGTATATTGATTGTATATTGTATATTGATATAATTTTGTTTTAATTCATATTGAGTATTGAAGTTCCTATGCTCCATCTTTGAGGTTAAAGTTCTGTTTTCTATGTAATATAATGTTGGTGATTTTTTCTAGTAATTTTTTATCTAATTTACTATGTCTTTCATTTCTAGAAGTCCTGATCAATTCCTTTTCAGAATCTCTTTATTAAAATGGTGTTTTGCCTTCAGTATTGTCTTTCTTAATTTTTTCTTTAACTCTTCTTTTACTGCATTAATCTTTTTAATGAATAATATTTTGTAATTTTTTCTCAGGAATTTCATAACCTTCCATATCTGTGTGGTCTTTTGTTAGGGGGTGGTAAATTTTGATGGAGAATTGTCTGCCTGTTTCTTCTTGTTTTCAGAGGTGTTGGACTTATTTGTATCTTGAGATGGATTCCCTTTCCTTTCTGATGAGCATGTCTTTTGGTACATAGTTATCTCTTTGATAATAAGTTCTATGATGTTGGAAACTCTTATTTTAACACATAGACCTCAGTATAATCCAAGCGTTAATTTCAACTACCAATACCTCTCAGTTTGCTTCTTTAGAACTGTTGATTTAATTCACTTTTGTGTAGGGCTGCTGAAACACTGTGGCTTCCTCTGAGACATCATTTTGAAATTTTTCTCTGTTTTTGCTGCAGGAGCAAATATCTACACACACAATGGAAAAATTAGAGAAAGTATTCTAAATGAAAAATGAAGGCATTGTGTCTGCTGAGGTATAAAACTATTGTCAAGAATGGATGTTCACTGCCTGTGTCAGAGTGCCCTTCTTTCTATTGCTTCTTGGTCTATAAATCCATTAGAGAGACGTAGAGATTGTGAAACCCATCCTCCTGTGTTGATCACCAAGCTGTCAGCTGGAGTGGCTTGGAAGCAGAGTGGGTTGTAACATCTCTCAGCCTCCCTTATCAGAGACATAAGGAAGAAAGGAATGGCAAGTATTGGCAATTGGAGTTCAACTTGATAGACTAGTATTCCCAGGGCAGGGCTGATGCAGAGTTCCAACTGAGGAGTTCTGGGAACTGGTATTTATTTCAGATGGTCCTCTGTGTACCCTGTCTGAGCAGATTCTGATCTCTGCTAGGTATCTGGATCTCAAGAGCCTCCTGAGAATTCCACTGGGGTAACTAACTCTCCACAGATCTTGCACATTCCACCACGCATGAATATGGGTTTCCTAGGATCAAACACTGAATGCCAATTCACCCATCTGTGCATTGGTTCCTGGCTGGTCCTGTGAGCCATCAGACCCAATGGGAAAGCAAGGTTCACTCCTCTCAATATCTCCAGGCTGAAATGCTCTGGGCACAACTCTCTCAATAGCACCCCACCAGGCACAATCTGGACCTGATACAGGCACTTGCTGGGACAGTCTGGCAAAAATTCCTATGATTGCGGGGTGCGGTGGCACACGCCTGTAATCCTAGCACTTGGGAGGCTGAGGCAGGAGGATCACGAGTTCAAAACAAGCCTCAGCAACTTAGTGAGGCCCTAAGCAACTCAGTGAGACCCTGTCTCTAAATAAAATGCAAAATAGGGCTGGGGATGTGACTCAGTGGTGGAGTGCCCCTGGGTTCAATCCCCAGTGCCAACAAACAAACAAACAAACAAACAAACAAACAGAAAAGCAAACAAAATTCCTATGATTTCCCAGGCTCCTGCAGCAGAAAGCTGTGGCTGGACAGCTTCAAGATGTCTTCCCTCCTCAGCTTTCCACATGCCAGGTGAGAAATGTGGAAAGAGCCATACACTGCACTGCTTCTGGCTCAGTTAAGGTCAGCCTGCCTCTCTGCTGTACAGGTTTTCCCATGCCAGACTGGGTGGCAGTGTTTCTCCTCCTTCTCTGTCATCCTCTCCTCTGAGGTAAATGCTGGTGCTGGTGGAGAAGGAGTCCTGCTAGTTTAATCCTGAGCCAAAGAACAACTGTTCTTTAAATACTTTAATTTCAATGTTTTAGGAAGAATAAATTTTACATTTTCAGAAAGAATAAATCCTGAGCACATTTTCTGTTCTTATGGTTTTAGAGCACAGATTTTTGAAATCTTTTTAAAGTTGGTACAGTTGTATATCCTAATACACAAACAAAATATATTAAAACTCTTGTTAACTTCTGACAACAATGAAATCCACTGAGCTTTGAAAACATGTTAGGGGAGTACTATTTTTCTTAGAGATTGGCTTGAAATATATTTTAAAATATAAAAAAAAAATTGTAAGTGTATTACTTTCCTCAATCTAGGGGAAGTTTTGTAGAAGAATAGAGAGCAAGAAATTTTACCAAGGGTAAATGAAAAAGGCAGAAATATTAAAGAAATTTAGGTCTGTAATAGGTGTTTTAATATCACAGGTAGCAATTTCCAGGTGATTTCTCTCTAGGGTGAAGGTGAGTTGCTTGCTCTAAAATGTGCTATATTTCACCTAAAAGAAATAACATATTTATTTCAAAAACTTATCTTAGAATTCCAAACACTTCAGTTTTCATCAGATGGGACATTGACATATGTGTTAGTCAGCTTTGTATGGCTGTGATCAAAAGACCTGCAAGAACAGTGTTAAAGGAAGAAAAGTTTATTTGGCACTTACAGTTTCAGGAATCTCAGAGCACAGATGATAGATTCCATTGCTCTGGATCTGAGTTGAGGCAGAACATCATGGCAAAGGGCGTGGAGGAAGAAAGGAGATCAGGACATGGGAATTAGGAAGCAGAGAGAGCTCTACTCATCAGGGACAAAATATAAACCACAAAGACATATTCTCAGTGATCCACCTTCTCCGGCCACATCCTACCTGCCTCTAGGGATCATCCAGTTAGTCTATATCAGTGGATTAATTCACTGATTAGGTCATAACTCTCATAATCTAATCATCTCACCTCTGACAATTCTAGCATTTTTTCACATATGAGCTTTTGGGGGTATCTCATATACAAAACATAACACTATTTTATTAATTTTTACTAAATCTAAGTCTTATACTTCATAAGCAAGTCCACTAATTTGCCTTGGGGAGACTCACAGTTGCATAAGTTTGCATAATCAGCATAGTAAGAAGAACAAAACAATAATAAAAATCAATTCTAATCCATAAGTGACAATAACAAGTGCAATTGAAATAACACTTCAAAAGAGGGGCCTTTCAGATTGGAGGTCAAAAATCTCAACACCCACCCTTAAATCAATATAGCCATACTATTTAGAAGAGACAACTACAAACCTGAAGGATCAATAAAAATGTCCACTAAAGGAGTGAAAATGAGATACCAGGCAAAAATCTAAAGCGAACTGTCATCACTAAATTAATACAAAGAAAAATATACTTAATTATAATTAATAGGGATAAATAAACTGTAATAGTATAAATAATAGTATATAGTTATTTTAAATCTGTGTGCATTTTCAAAGAGCCTCAAAATAGATAAGACAAATCTAGCAGATTTCAAGAAGAAATCAACAAATGTAGAATTGTAGAATGAGATTTTGAGAGGAAGGTATGTATACTACCTCTCTCAGAAATACACAGATCAAGCAAAGTCTAAAAATAAGAGAGGGATAATTTGAGCAATAAAATTAATAAAGTAGACCTGTAGTTATTACACCTATAAGTATGCACTGAAAGATGAAGCCCATAGCTGGGTGTGGCACATGCCTGTAATTCCTATGACTCAGGAGGCTGAGGCAGGAGGATCTTAAATTCAATGCCAACCTCAGCACTCAGCAACTTAGCGAGGTCCTAAGAAGCTTAGCCAGACCCTGCCTCCACATAAGAAATAAATAAAAGAAAAGAAAAATGAAAAGGGCTGTGACTCAGTGGATAGGTGCCCCTGGATTCAATCCCTGGTACAAAAATAGAAGCCCAAGATCTTTTTCCCCTTTATTTATTAGTACTTTTATTCCCTTTTATTAGTTATTTTAAGTTACATAACAATAGAATTCATTTTGACATAATTGTGAAAGCATGGAATATAATTTATCCTATTCAGTCTCCCAGTACTTCCCCTTCCCTTCCCTCTTCCCTCCCTCTGTTTCCTTGCCTCTACTGATCTTTCAGCTATTTATAGTTGTCTTTTTTTAAAATTAGTGTTCCGTGGATAAACATGATGATGAGATTCACTGTGGCATATTTATATACATACATAGACAAATTAGGTTAGATTCCACTGTCTTTCCCTATCCCGTCTCTCCTCCCTTCCCTTCATTCCCCTTTGTGGGCTCCACTGATCTTTCTTCTTTGCTTTTTTACCTCCCCCCTCCTTTATTTTGGATTAGCTTCCACATGCTAGAGAAAACATTTGACCCTTCCCACATTCTGCCTAAATACACATAGTATATATTTCTAAATTTACTTATGAACTAGTCCATATATTTAGTCTCAGTAAGTGTAAACCAACCTGCAAACACAGACCACATTCTCTTATTAACCTGGTTTAAAATAAGAAACAAAAACAATGGTCTTCATACCCCTCCAAATTTGAAATTTTATGAAGCACTTCAAAGTATTTCACAAGGCAAAAAATAAATTAAAATGAAAATGAGCATATAGTTACAACTGAATACATATATTCCAAACTCATCCACTAAATCTTATAAGACATTGGTAGAGTAGTACTTAGAGGAAAATTATGGATTGGAATTAATTTTATTGTTAGAAAAGAGGGCATTTTGAAGTTAATGGGATAAGTTAATGGAAATGCAAATATCAAGGTAAACTCAAAGAATAACACTACTTTCATAATAATGTCTTAATGCCATAAAATTTTAATATTATATAATGAATGAGAAAAGAGAAGAACAAAATCAAAAGCTAGCCATTTAAGTGGTGAATAAAATAGAACAAAAATATTTTAGCAAAATTAATAATATAGAAGAGAAGTTTCAAATAAATATTAAGAATAGAACATGGAGACATGAATCAGAATTTCACATACAACACAATACATCCTGAGAATACCATGAATTTTAAAACTTCAATGAAAGGAGCAGCTTTTTGTAAAACCACAACTTATCAAAAACTGAGAATGGTCTTAATAAACTTATAATCAATAAAGAAATCAAATTGCTAGTTTGATATCCCTCCTCCTCCAAAAATGCTTATGATATTTTTACATGGAAATTCTAATGAAACTGAAAAAAAGAGATTATTTGTAACTTATGTAAATGCTTATATGAATGATTAGAAATAGCTCCCTTGAATTGTTAAATTGGACTTGTAAAATCTGGGCATGGCGGTGCAACCTGTAATCCTAGTTGCTAGGGAGGCTGAAATAGGAGGATTGTAAATTCATGTCTAGCCTGGACAACATGGCAAATCCCACCTCAAACAAATGAATAGTATTTATATCTCGACCAAATGAGGTATTTGGAAGGGTCAGTGATGTATTCACATCATTATACTACTGAAATATATAAATTATATTGTATTAGGTCACAAAGGAGAAAGTTGAGACTTGAACAGATTCCTAATTAAAATATTAAAGTTATTTTTTGTAGGAAAAATTTGCTCCAGTAATAACTATAGTTAAGACCCTGTGTTCTCTTACTAATTACATGACAGAATGCAGATAGTATCTTAAATAGAAAAAAAAAATGGGAACTTTTCCAAGGCTATAAATCTCTTGGAGTTATCTGAGATCAACTGTAATAAAGATTCAGAAAAAATATTTTATTTTTTTAGGAAGAATAATGCTTGACAACACACTTTGTAAATTCTAAAGTGTAACTAAAGAACAAAATTTATTTTCTCATTGATTTCTACTAACAGAGATCAATCCCTTGGGTAAGGAAATGTTTTTGAGATCATGTGAAACTCTAAATTATTTTTTTCATTAATTGTGTTATTTCATATGGAGCCAAATCTTGGGAGATTTTGCAACCCTTTGGGAATGAATTCTATATTTCTAAGCCCCACTTGCAACACTTGCAAATAGCACAGGATTCCAGTTTCTGATAACAAACATCTTCAGGTAAGTGAGTATCAATTTCTCACCAGGTTGTACAAGTCCTGCGTGGCGTTTGAATTGTGTAGCTAAATGTGTAATTCATAATTGCTTCTTCAAGATGATGCACTACACTTCATTTGTATTGTCCATTTAAATTTTATTTTCAACTTTTAGTGACTCATTTTATTTTCAAAAATAAATCCTATCTGAGAAGCTTTACAGTTGAGGATATCAAATCACGGGTAATATAATTTTCCTAAAGTCTCCCAACTGTTAAGCAGCAAAGTAATGATTCAATTCTGGTTATTCTGTCTACATAGTAGCTTTAAAACTCAGCACTATGCTATTGTATTCATTTATTTGTTTGAGATTGTATTCACTTTTTTTATATTACTTCAAAACATACATTGCAAAAAAGGTCAACGATTATAAAATTTAACTTATACTCTTTTGCTTATTTTCTCTCCATATGTACCTTGGATGATTTGATTTCCATTATCTGCATTTCAGTGTCAGTATTCCTTTCAGAACCACAAATGATTGAAGCAAATCATGCAGAGCCCTGTATTTTAATGTCCTGCTGTGTGAACATTGGTTACATTAGACTATCTGTAAGTTCTTTCTTTTTAGTTGACTTGTCCTATATAAATCACATCCCATCAATGGCACAGTAGGAACAGTAGTGCTGAAATATCAACCATGAGTTATGACTGGGATCTTAACCATCCATGTCAATGTTCAAAACATTGTTGGGATTATTTTTGATGTGGAAGGTCCACAAGACTGGCCAAGCTGACAGCATTCAATAACCACATTTTCCTGTTGTGCCCAGTGCTTTTCAGAGCAGTTTACTGCTATAGATATTCCTCACAGCAGAAACAACTCCTTAAATCTGCTGAGACTGGCTTTGAACTCGTGATCCTCCTGCTTCAACCTCCCGAGTCGCTGGGATTTACAGGCATGCACCACCGCACCTGGTGGATTCCTTCTTAAATCTGAATCATAATGTCATGTTATTCATGGTCTGTAAAATGCTCAAAAATTTTTGATAATTTTTCCAGTGTCACTGCGGGGACCTTAGGGATCTATTGGTGTCTCTGCTTCTTGAATAAAAGCTAAGTTTTTGCATTTCCATTTGAATGCTGTCTGTTCCTTGACACCAGCTTTTCCCCCATCTTGAGCAATACGTATTCTCTCACCTGCTTTCCCATTTATGCCTTTGATTGGGACTATTTTCTCCTTTGGGGTGAATTCAAGTCAATCAGAGAGGAAATTCAGAAACTATTTTATAAGTTAATAAAAAAATAATTCCTCAAAGTCACATAGTGGTTTAAAACCTGCACATGTCTGTACAGACTTTGTCTTTATAACTATTGTTCTTGTAAATGAAGACATAGGCTCAGGGGCAAATGACCTGTCCTGTTATACAGACCCTACACCAAAGAGTACAGTCCTGCTTTCTGCCCATTCTTATGTCCCCACATGAGTAGCCTTTCTATCTATGTCATTGTTCAGTTATAGGGGATAGGATTCTCGATGAACAAATACTTCATTCAGATGAAAGTCATATAGATGCTTTGTAACATTTGTTTGGGATGATTTAGAATGCATTGGAAAATCTCCTTTCTATTTATTTGAATCCTTTGAAAAAGTGAACTAATTCTCAACCCAGAAAAATTTAACTTTATGAACCTGATTCTCTTGGCTAAAATGCCAGCTTTATCAGAGTCCAAAGGGACAGCTACAATGGCACTTGAGATTCTGATGTCTAGCCAATATTATTTAATTGTGTCCCTTGAATAAAATTACACAAAAATAGGAATCCTGGGATTTCCTCAACAACCATACTCTATATTCTACAGCATGCAGCTGGTTAGTTTAGGTAAATTTTTGTTAAATACCATGTTTCCACTGGGAGAAAATAACAGATCAATACCTATTCTACATGGTTGTATGTTTTAAAAGTAGGGATTTATAAGAAGGATTGTTGTAAATTTGTTTATCTATGTTAAGTCAAAGAAGCTGAACTCACAATTTTATTTTCATTTTAATTAGGCTCACATATAATTATGTTTGTATATATCTTATATCATGTACACACTGACAATTCCACGGGTAACTTTATAAGCTCCTGGTAAATCGCATGGACTCTTACATTCTTGAATGGCTGATCATACAAACAACAGCTACTTTTCTTGGATACGCACTTATGTTTCTCAACAGAGGGGGCAGGCACTTTTCTTACAAAGGTAGTAGAATTGTAGGTCACCAAACACAGGTAAAATATGGAAGAGAATCAAAGCAGTACCTTCTCATAGGAGACCACAGGTCATCTGTGCTGGAGGAGAGTGTATATCCATGCAAATGGGAATCACTTATTTTTACTTTCTTTTGATGTAATAACATTTCATTTTCAGTGAAATCTCACAGATGTAAATACTTCATTTTTGCTCATTTTCAAAGTGACTCAGCCACTAAATTACTTTGATAGGAAATTTACATATTGCAATTCATGTTCCCCTGATGTTCTGAGTTGAAGATATTGGAAATAAATAAGTGTTCTTCGGATGATGATTCAGAGCAATGATGGTTATTCAAATAGGCTATTTTGTGTGTATTTATGTGCATTTTTTCACCTGACCTGACTTTCTTGGGGTTTAGATAACTTGGCAATTTGAGGATATTTTTTCTGGAAGCCTCTATTCTTGCCACCCTCAATTTTGTTTAAAATCTTTCTCATGTCTGCCTACTCCTTTCAAATTTGGTGTCTTCTTTCTGTTCTCTTTCAGGTATGCTAAATTATTTCCTAACAAATACGGTGATGTAGTTTTAAGAGATGATCAATGTGGGGTGAACAGTGAATGAACTTTAATAAATGGATAACGTGATGCTTATAATTGATTTCTTAAAGGTGTTTTACTTATATTCAGTTGTTTTGTAATATTGAGATTTTAAGTGACAATAAATAACTGCAGATAAATGAGGTTTTCCTGCTTATCTGTTGCTTTCCTCAATCTGCTGTGCAATGTTCAAGCCTCAACTACTGTGATTTGTTTACTCTGACATATCAGCAATTTTAATCTTAAAATCAGCAGGAAAGTTTCTTTAGTCACAGAAAGATGGGACTACTGGGGTTCTGATCTCTGGATGATCCTTCCTAGTGGAAAAGATTTCTATATTATCTCAGATTATAAAAAGAAATTTAGTGCTATGTGAGCTTATCAAAAACTATGGTACCTAATAAATGGGTCTGAACCCAAAGTACTTCACCTCTGTCTCTACTACCTTTCACAGTGTTGGTTTCTCTGTGAGTATCACAAATGTTGTGCCCATATGAACAATTCATTGAAAATCTTCACAGCATCCCCGTGAAGATTGTTCAATATCTTGGGCATTATCAATGGGGCTGCTTGGTGTTTCATTCTGGCAACTCTGATTCTCTTAGAGTATTAGCTAATTTCCTCAATTTAGAGACTTGGTCTCTTCCTCTGTTCTTGGAGATAACATCCCACCTAATTCAGCCTTTAAATAAACACATGTATTGAATACCAATAACATGCTGTAGAAGGTATAAAATGAAAGCATACTGCAGCAAATTTGACAATTTTTCTGTTTGTAATCATGAAAATATTTTGTTGTGAAAAATAAAAGGAAAATAATGTATCATTTTGTGAATAGAATCTTTTTCTTCATTGGTACTTTTTCTCCTTTTGGAAAAATAAAATTTAAAGCCTTATCTTGGTTCTGATTCTTCATGTTTCTCTCTTGAGTGTCATGAATTAAAATAATGTTTTATATTATTCAAATGTCCCTTCAAAAATTATCAATCTTGATTCCAAAGGTAGTATACAATTTTTCAGCTCTGCTTGAAGTTTGGAGGAAGCAAATTCAGTGAACAAGGTCTGCAATTCTGATCTAACATTTTTGAAAGAAATGACAGTGAGCATTTGGCTTTGAAAAATGGGCGGGAGTGAAGGTGCAGGGGAGATGCAACCATGTGTTGATGGCTCAAGTGTTACATCTGAATGTTAACACTACTTCTTGCTGTTTCTGGAAAAGAAAGATCTGAATTATAGTCAAAGGATGGCTTTGACACCACAGTTCTGTTGATATAATTCCTAATGAAAGGGAAATTGTCCTGGCCCACTCAGGTTTTCCCTTCAGAAATCGAATATAAGAAAATGAGAGTCAGAAATGATTAGAGGAATTAAGTTCTTTTCTGTATTCAAGACCCCCTCCTAGACATCTTTATATTTCATAGTCCCCAGTTTTAGAGAACATGCTGATTCATGTAGGTGGGTTGGCTACTGAAACGGACAATTCTCACATGGTCACAGTTAGATCTGAAGCCATGAGGTCACAGGTCTGAAGGTTGTGCTGGCATATACTTAGATAAAGAGGGTAAGTGGTCTTATTTTAATAGTATGAACAAAGTTTAGTTAGGTATGAGAAGTTTGTGGTTTTTCTCAAACTGTTGCAGGATTAAGCTTGGGAACAAAATGTAAGGACATTGGTATTAAGAGGAGCTTTCAGCATGATTGGTTTGGGTGGAATCATGGCTCTGGGATGCATTCAGAATTTTTGTCCTTGAGCTATTAAGGTCTTTGGAAAGGATGAAGTCATGGGACTCATAAGAGTGTCAAGAATGGAAATTGCCAAAAAGAGCATGAAATTCTGCTTTGGAAATCAGAAAACAAGCATAATGTCCTTCTTTTCTCTTATCTCTCTCTACAGATAATGTTTTGTAAGAAAATGGCTACTTCAAACCACTCTTCAGTGACTGATTTTATCCTGGAAGGGTTAACAAAACGCCCAGACCTTCAACTGCCCCTCTTTCTCCTGTTTCTTGGAATATATGTGGTCACAGTAGTGGGGAACCTGGGCATGATCCTCTTAATTGCCATCAGTTCTCAACTTCACTCCCCAATGTATTACTTTCTCAGTCATTTGTCCTTCATTGATCTCTGCTACTCCTCTGTCATTACCCCTAAGATGCTGGTGAACTTTGTGTCAGAGAGGAACATCATCTCCTTTCCAGAGTGCATGACCCAGCTTTACTTCTTTCTTATTTTTGTCATTGCTGAAGGCTACCTTCTAACAGCCATGGCCTACGACCGTTACGTTGCCATCTGCAGTCCACTGCTTTACAACGTTGTCATGTCCCAGAGGGTCTGCTCCATCATGATGGCTGTGGTATACTCCCTGGGTTTGTTTGGGGCCACAGTCCATACTTCCCGCATGTCACTGCTGTCCTTCTGTGGGTCTCACATTGTCAGCCATTACTTTTGTGATATTCTGCCCTTGTTGGCTCTATCTTGCTCCAGCACTCATATCAATGAGATACTGCTGTTTATTATTGGAGGAGTTAACACCTTGGCCCCTACACTGGCCATCCTCATCTCTTATGCTTTCATCCTCTCTAGCATCCTCCGCATTCACTCCAACGAGGGGCGGTCCAAGGCCTTCGGCACCTGTAGCTCCCACCTCATGGCTGTGGGCATCTTTTTTGGGTCCATAACATTCATGTATTTCAAGCCTCCTTCCAGCAATACTATGGACCAGGAGAAGGTGTCCTCTGTGTTCTACACCACGGCAATTCCCATGCTGAACCCCCTGATCTACAGCCTGAGGAACAAGGATGTGAAGAATGCACTGAGAAAAGTAGTTGTGGGGAGGCAGTTGTCCTGAAGGGGGTTCTTACAGGGATCAAGAAGAACCAGCTGAAATGGCGTGAGGATTTTTGACATTAGTTTTCTGTCTTCTAAAGAGAAAAGCATTATGATTTACCAAATAAGAATGACAGACTTTTTGGAGATTATCAAGCATCTCAATTTTCTGATACGTTTTAGAGAAATAGGGGTTGATAAAAGAGGGAAGACAAACATTTGAATTTCATGATGGTGGAAACAATATTGTTCTCTTCTGTTGGAAACTAGGAATGATGTAGTTGCATGGGAAGGAGAGTGAGTGTTGGGATAAAATTATGTATGAATGAGTGTATGTGCAAATTCATTTAATAATCATTTCTGTGGAATTCAAAACCACTTTCTATATGGTGTTTTATCCACCATGAGGAGACATTGTACAAAAGTATCTGGCTTAGTCATCTTGGGGAAATAGCCTTAATTAATCATGTCATTTCTTTAGGAAAGGTTAAAGTTAGAGACCCTTTGATAAAATTGTTACACTGCAGGCTATAGATTTAAGTTGAACATTATAAAGACTGTGAGACACCAGTCCAGGTGATCAATGTAAAATATATTCTTCCTTGTAAGTAAGTGAAACATTTATTTAGGTGGTTAGTTTCAGTTTTCAGACCTTTTTATTTTGACTGTTCTATAATTTTCTTGCCTCTCACAATTCCAAACTGTAACCATGTGTGTGGGGGATGAGACCCTATTCTACCTCCAGTCTCAGGTTTTCAGTCTCTTGACCTGCCCATGGCTTAAACCTATATATGTGGAATGAATGGAAGCTCTTTCATGTAGATAGCCAATGATGAATCATTGTCTTGGACTCATTAACTTCCTACCTAATTTACTGTAAAAATGTCTAACAGTGTAGTGGCTCCAAACAGCAGATATTTGTTCTCCTACAATTCTAGAGGTCAGAAGTTAAAAAGAGTGTTAATGGGCCCAAGTCAAGGTTTCAGCTGAGACTCATTCTTTCTGAAGCGTTATGGTTTAGATATGATATGTATTCCCAAAACTCACGTTAGGCAATGCAAGAGTTTTCAGAAGTGAAATGGTTGAGTTATGAGAACCTTACTATCATCAGTGGATTTATCCACTGATTTGAATTAATTAGGTAGTAACTATAGGCTGGTAGGTTGTGACTGGAGGAGATAGATCACTGGGGATGTGCTTCCAGGATTTATATTTTGTCCCTGGTGAGCAGAGTTCTCCATCTCTGCCTCCTGAATGCTATGCTGCTTTGCTCTGCCAAGCCCCTCTCCCATGGTGTTCTGCCTCACCTTGGGCCCAGAGCTGTGACATCAGATGTATGGACTGAGACTTCTGAAACTGTGAGCCAAAATAAACTTTTCCTCCTCTATGTTGTTCTTTCTGGTCTGACAACGTACATGGATGTTCCAGGGAACATTCATTCTTAACCTTGTCAAGCTTCCTGCGGCTGCTGGTTGCCTTAGCTTGTGGCCATGCCTCTCTAATTTCTATCATGTGGTCTCTGCTTTCTGTTGTCAGGGTACATTTGATTGCATGTAAGGTCCATCTGAATAACATCTGATGATCTCCCATGTCAGGATACTTAATGCAGTCACATGTGCAAAAGTCTATTCCTTCTGTTGTATTCCATATAAAGTAGCATTCAAGTAACAGTCACCAGTATTGCAGGTATTCAGACACTGATATGTATATCATTAGGGAGATGATGATGATGATGATTATCGGTCCACCACAGGTCTTCAGGGACACAAGGACTCTGAAATCAATTTAAATGTTACATATTTTCTCTGGGGTTCTTAGAGTATTCACTGAGGCAGTAGCACAGAAAAAACAATTCTAAAATTCTGTGAGTCCTAAAAAGACAAGACATTACTTCAACTCTCTTAAGATACATGTCAAAATGTTAGCAGCACATACTCAGTCCAAGTTATTTTCAGTGTCTGTCATTACATAACATGATTTCTTTTTTGCTTCATATTCTAATCTTGGAGAATAGCAGTTAAAAACATTCCTAGCCCATTAATAACTGCAATTTGAGACCAACACCAGTACCATGGCCAGAACAATGATTTCACTTCTTTATGTTCTTGAAACTGTTTCTTTTTTTCTCCTGAGATTATCTGCAAGTGTAGACCCTTCTTCATTTTCTGAACTTCTTTACCTAAGTCAGATCCATTCTTAACTCGAGTAAGGCAGAATAGATCCTATATACTTCCTGTATGCTATTTTGTGGCAACAAGTCTACTTCATCATCACCTTTGTACAGAATGATTTTGTCAGAAAGGTATCCACACAAATGAGAGGAGAGAATGGTATGAACAGAGCACTACTTCCTGGGATTCCTTTGGGGTGAACATTGGAGTTTATTAATCCCTTACTTTTAAAGTACTTCATAATTTATTGTATTTTATTATATATTTTATGTATGTATGACTTCCCTGTGAACCAGTTGGAGCTCTTTTACAGATACAAAAATTAAACTTCAATACTTTAACTTGACCTCCAATAATAAGTATAAAACAAAGAGTATAGACTGAGTCTCCTATATGTCAATACAGGGTCCTTTTGTCCTTTCTACCTTTTCTTCAAGAATGATGCTAAGCGAGATTAGCCAATCCCCAAAATCCAAAGGCCGAATGGTCTCTCTGATAAATGAATGATGATGCATAATGTGGGGGTGGGGTGGCAAGAATGGAGGAAGGATAGATAGCACAGAGGGAAGGGAGCGGTGGGGTCGGGGTGGGGGGGTAAGAAAAATAACAGAATGTGTGACAGACATCATTGCCCTGTGTACATGTACGAATGCACAGATGGTGTGACTCTACTTTGTGTACAACCAGAGAAACAATAGCTGTACTCCATTTGTGTTCAACGAATCAATAAGTAAATACAAAAATTAAAAAATTAAAAAAAGAATGATTATTGGGATGAAATTCTGAATTAAACAACAATTGGACCACAAAGATTGCCTGTTTGCTTTTGTGTAAATGTTCTTATCATAGAGTTGTATGCACAAGAAATTTGAAAAATTATGTATTTGAATTCTGTAATTTTATAGATGAGGAATATGAGTTTCAGAGTCTCAATGATTTTGTCAGAGACAATTGCTTTGACCAAAATAGTATTATATTTATAAAATGCTTAGACCAATGTCTACTCCTATAATGAGCATCTATATATAGTATTGTCAATAGTAATAATATAAAGTACAATTATTACAGTTAACACTTATTTTTGTTGGGAAAGATTTAAAACTTAAACTACTAAGTAAACCCAGTTCTGAGTCAATTATGTTAATATACCGTTTATGTGTAAAATCATTAGGAGATCCATGGATGCTTTTTAATTAACTCCCTTAAATAATGCAGTTCACTGGTGAAAGCCTGATATTTGTGGTTGGTAGGCATAAGATAGCTGATGTGACTCTTATCTACTATGATCTCCTTTGACAGTGACTCTATTTCAGGATAATATATTCTTCACTTGTCCCCAGATGAGATGCACCTTAGGCAAGTGTAGTGAAGAAAAGTAGATAAAAGCCACTTAAGTCTTTGAATGACATGAACTACAGTCACAGGAAATGTTACAGCAGGAAAGGCAAAATAGTGATTGGGTCCTAGTAATTAAAGATTGGTTCAGAGGGAAGGAGTCCATGTACAATTTTCCTAAGAGTCCTAGAAGATTTCTGACCCAAACCCTTAGATGGGAAGGACAAATGGAATATCTTTTCCTATGTTAACCATTCTGTCCTGTGTTAACCACTCTATGGTTCTCAGAATTTGGATTTTCCAAGTGAGGAAAATTTCAATATGGAACTAAGTTGGCCTAAAATTTGGTTTGCCATTTAAATCATTCAAACACAATACACAAATAAATATGCAAGCAACAAAATATTTGCCTATCTCCATTAGGATCATATCAAAATAGAATATTTTGGATCTTGAAAACATTGTAAAAGTAAGGATGACAACCTCAAAGAAGAAAAGTCTCTAAATTGAATAAACTCAGCTTTAGGAAAAAAATTGTATCATCCTTAACCTCTCTCCCACCTTTTGATTTGAACTAATTAATGAAATATTATTCAAGAACCAGCAACTGACTTCTGATTCACTCTGGGAAATTACACTATTGTGATTTCTCTGCATTACAAAATCCTCATCAACAACTGGAGAATAAAAAATCAGGAACTTGTTTCACCACTCTTGAGACTGGTATCACCAGAGAACTAACAGCATGATAAGGTGATTTGTGCAGAGGATTATTACATACTGATCACTCTGTTAATCCTGGCCTCTGTTGGTCTTGGGGGATTTATCTGTGTATGAGTGTGTTTTATATTTCTAATGAGATCCCTAAGCTCACTAACCTCAGATAAAAACTGCTTTTCATATCACCTTCACGCTTTGCAGATTGGGGAAGCTGTCTTATGTGCTTGAGGGTTTGTATACTTGGATAAATAGTTTGATGTTTTATTTTTAGCTAGCTAAATAATTCAATCTTTGACATGCAAATGTGTGCATTAGGCCATAGAAATCACTGGGCTTTGTCAGCCGTAAGAGGGATCTGTGACATGAACAAAGTGAGCAGTTTCTAAGAACATCAGTCTCTGTGCAGGATCCAGCTAAGTGTCCAGTTTCTTTTTTGGCAACTGGGTCATGTCTAATAGGAGGGCAGTTGGTGACCAGCAACAGTGCCACCCCACATGCAACATTTTGGCTTTCCCCAGGAGCATGTGCCTCTGTCCTCTCCAGTTGATCAGGTCCTCCCAACTACTTGTCTAGCAATCCTAGCCTTGTCACTTCTTTATGACTTGGGTCACAGAATCCATGGGAATGATTCCAGGTTTAAATGTAAGCAACACTGGAGCAGAGGCCTCCCTGGGGTTTTCATGACTCTGAAGTGTTTGCTTCCCTGAAGTGCTTCTGGTTTTTGTGTTCATTAGTATTTCTGTCTTCTTGCACACTAGTCTCCTCATACAAGTCTCCAAGAGATACAGATCACAAAGGAAGCTATGATCCCAAATAGAGTGTTCATTTTTCATAGAATATTAAACATAAATTTTTAACTTCTTGTTTATGTTGAATGAATATTCTATCGACTATAGGAGAGAGATCAAGGATCCATTCATCCTAAATAGTCCTTCTTCATTTGCTAGTGGCCTCAGAAGCCCTTGCTAGAAGGACCCTATTTGAAATGAAGAGCCTTCTCCAAAAAGAGCCAAATTTTTTAATGTCTCAAAATTTCCATATCTAGGGACACAAATGTTTAAAAACCCAACCAGCTCCAAATGTTTACCATATTCCTATTATTCAAACCAAAGTGAAGGACCTGGGTTGAAGAGGAGACCCATGAGTCCATCTTCTCCTTACCAAGGTGGCATTTCCATCTCCTCACATTGTGTGCCTTTCTATATTCAACCATATACCACATTAAATTTTGATTAGTGATTTTAGATAACAAATATTTACATTCATTATTTTAGTTGATCATAACATTCCTTTGAAAAAAGGTACTCTCATTTCCACTTCACAGACTAGAAGATAGATCTACATCAAATAGCTTGACCAATGCTACAATCTGGTCAGCAGAACAGCCAACCCTTGAACTTCCAGCTCTCCTGCCACCAAAACCTTCATGTTTGTTTGCTGGCCAGACTATCAGTTCATATTGTTAAGTTCATTTACAATTTTTGTTGTCAAGTAGGAATGGGAAGTATTGACCTCAGAATTGGGCAGATTTCTTTCCAGATGGTCTATATAGAGTATTTTTAATTTTTTTATGTTTAAAATGTTTAAATTTTATTTGTTCTAATTAGTTGTACCTGAGAGGAGAATGCTTTTATACCTTTTGATAGATCATATATAAAGAGTGTAATCTGTCATTTTTCTGATTATGCATATTGCAGGATCACATCAGTCATTCAGTCATACATGTACAGTAGGTAATAATGTCTGTTTCACTATATAGAGTATTTAATGTTCACATGTTCCTGTGAACTTGCATGCAGGTTCAGGGAAATACTTACTTGGATATAGAAGCACCCCTATTTATTTTGTTTGTTCTTTGTCTTTACAGAAAAAGACAATGTCCTTTTCATGGACAGTGTGTGGAAAATGTAGATCACAGCTACGGACAAAGTGTCTTATGTGTGTCCATTAAGGATACTATCAGAAAATGTTCTTTCAGTCATTTTTTATGTTTGCTATTCTGTGAATAGTTTCTTCCAAAACCAGAAATATCTCTTTTAATCTTTCTGTATTTTCTTCAACCCAGATCAGGTTTTGGTAGAATTATGAGATGCAGAAGTTTGTGCTGGGTCTCTGGTATTCCTGCTCTGAACCTTTCTGGGATGAGCAATGTTCTCAGGTTGCTCAACATGCATGAACCCTAAGCCCTGTTGTTGCCCATCATCTAGATTCTCTCTTTCCCAGAAAGTGTTTTGAAATTTGGACTTTCTGTAGCATCTAAAAATGTTCACATTTTTTTTTTAAGGTTCTTGTTCTCTCAGTTTTGTGACCAGTTAGAAAATGGCAGGTATGAAGGCATTAATCCATCAGTAAAGGAAACTGGGCCAAAGAGGGACTCTGACACTATTACATTCTCAAATCCAGTTTGACTCTACTTTTCAATACTCTGTGCCTCTATCTTTTAACCAGGAAAATAGGGACATAATAGTAAATAATATTTAGGGGGTTTTGAAAAATTAAATAAAATATAGAAAGTTTTGGGAAATAATATGCAATCAGTGAGGAAGAAAGAGCAGGAAAAGAAGGAGGAAGGAAGGACAGGAGGAGGAAGATGATAATCATTATTCTCTCTAGTTGCCTTTTCTAAATGAAGCCAAACTATCTCCTTCAGGGACCCAGTTTATATTGAGAGAATGTGAACCAACTCAGCACTTCTGCTGCAGAAAACACAGCACACCTTTATTTCTTCAGATCCAGGACCTGAACACCCATTGGCACTGAGTGTTGGAAAGTTAAAGGTTTACACCAATAGCAACATTCTCTCAGGAACCCAAGAATCATCTTTTTCTGCCATGTAAACTCTGCTTAGTGGGCATGGCCATCTTATATATAAGGGGATCAATGTTCACTGCTATGGTTGCAGCTAACTGACACTTCTGGGAATCTTGAGGTCTGAGAAGACTCTCCTGAGCTGAGCACCTGTCCTTCATTGGTGAATGCAGTGCTGAAGCCCCTGACTCCCATTCTTTGCCAGCTCATGGACAGCCAAGAGGTGTTGCAGGAACATTTCCACCCTTTCAGCACTGGTGTCCTGTTGTTAGAGAGATTTTCACTCAGGGAGTGATGATTGGACATTTTACACCCACCTTCATAGTCATCTTCATTCCAACTACAAGGAAGAGGATATTTTCAATGATGTGTCTGTGGTTTCATTCTTTCCTTGTTTGCAGATGTTATGGGAGATGCTTGTTGACCTCAGAGTATGAGAAAACTGGGAACAATGGAACGGTGGTCAGAACTATCCATTAATCTTTTCTACTGTCAGTTCCTGAGTATCAGTAATTCTCCCCATATAGCATTGTTTTGATTTGCTGTCAAATTTCTAAGTCAGTCACTAGCACTTGTTGTGATCTAAATTCTGGATCAACTTGGAGGCAGTCCAGGGTGATTTGGGGAGATAAAGCACAGACATTGGAATCAGAGATGATGAAAATTTGACTTAGTCTTTCTGTTCTTATTAACTTTCTTGTGCTGGTTTGGTTTCATTTGAAAGGGGAGTGATGATGTTTTTTAATGTAATTCTCAATTTTCATTTCTACAGAAATCTCAAGGAAGAATGGCCATAGCAAATCATTCCACAGCAACCATGTTTGTCTTACTGGGTTTAACACAGCAGCCAGAGCTCCAGCTGCCCCTCTTCCTCCTGTTCCTGGGAGTCTACGTGGTGACCGTGGTGGGGAACCTGGGCATGATCCTCCTGATTGCAACCAGCCCTCTGCTTCACACCCCCATGTACCATTTCCTCAGCAGCTTGTCCTTCATTGATCTCTGTTATTCCACTGTCATCACCCCCAAAATGCTGGTGAGCTTTCTGTGGAAGAATACAATACTTTATTCTGAGTGCATGGCCCAGCTCTTTTTCTTTGTGGTCTTTGTGGTGGCTGAGTGTTACCTCCTGACTGCCATGGCATATGATCGCTATGTTGCAATCTGTAACCCACTGCTTTATAATGTGACCATGTCCCCTTGGCTCTGCTCACTCCTTGTGCTGGTTGCCTTCATCCTGGGTGTTCTGTCGGCTGTGGCCCATACAAGTGCCATGATGAAATTGACCTTCTGCAAATCCCACATGATCAATCATTATTTCTGTGACGTTCTTCCCCTCCTCAGTCTCTCCTGCTCCAACACGCACCTCAATGAGCTTCTACTTTTTGTCATTGCGGGGCTCAACTCCTTGGTGCCTACCCTGGCTGTCACCATCTCCTATGCCTTCATCTTCTATAGCATCCTTCGCATCCGCTCCTCAGAGGGACGGATCAAAGCTTTTGGAACTTGCAGCTCTCATCTCATGGCTGTGGGGATCTTCTTTGGGTCTATCACATTCATGTATTTCAAGCCCCCTTCAAGTAACTCTCTGGACCAGGAGAAGGTGTCCTCTCTGTTCTATACCACAGTGATCCCCATGCTGAACCCTCTAATATACAGTGTGAGGAACAAGGATGTGAAGAAAGCATTGAGGAAGGTTTTGGTGGGGAAATGAGTTTTCTTTTTAGAGAGTTTATAAATGGGAGAAATAAACAGTATGGTTTATTCATTTTTCTATGTTATTTTGTTGTAGTATGCAGAATATCAAGATTTTTAAAATTTGTTTCTTTTTGTGTATGTATGCTGGGAATTTCACCCAGGACTTTCTTCATGATATGTAATTAAGTTCTCTACCATCAAGCTACATCCCCAGCCCAATATCCACATTTAGAAATTACTTTTCCATCTAGAGTCAATTCAACTTTTTAAATAAAGTGAAAAGCATTTTATATTAGTGTTCCTGTGTTTTGACAGAGAAATTAATGTTTAGTTAATTTTGTTTCCCTAATAGAAAAGGAATAAGAACTCAGATTTTATCTAACATTCTTTTTTTCTTTCAAATATCCCATGGTTGCTTATTGAAGACTGCTATGTGAGGGGTTCTGAGTGGTCTACTCATTTGCATGGAAAAACACAACCCCTTGTAGATATTATTCATTAATTCCTGACAGAACTACAGAAATGTAAAGAAGAAGAAGGAGGAGGAGGAGAGAAATCATATAAGTAAACACAGGAAAAATAGTTACAGAAAATAATGGCAATTCTAGTCAGAAGCTATTATTCAATATGCTTTCATCATTTATTTTCTATTTAATATATTCAAAAACTCTTTTTCCCATTTCCTTGTTGGTTTTGTTGGTTCTGAATTCTCCCTTCTGACATACAGAACAAGGGAAGCTTGTGCCACATTCCATGTTAATTTGTTGTCATACTTGTGTTGTTAGTAAATATAATTAGACATGAGAGGTAAGGCCAAAAGAATTAGGAGAAAAGAAGAGAAAATATCATTAATTCCAAATGATAAAATTTTCTATCTTGAAATGCCTAGAGAACAAATTAAAACATGAAAAGGTAAATTAACACTCAGATATTGATATAAAATCATAACTAGTTATAGGATATAAACCTTATTTACAATAGCAACAAGATAAAATACATGTAACTGTATTTAATAAAAAAATGAATTTGAGAGAAAAATTCAAGTACTCCTGAACATTAAAGAAGTAGGCTTGAACAAATGAAAAGACACTTTCTTCTTAGAATGTTTAAACATTTAAATATACTAGTTTTCTTTAATTAACTTAAAAATTTAACACGCTTCAAAATAATTACCAAAATATCTTTTTTTCAACTTCACTGAAGTACCTGCTTACATTAGCAAATCGACATACAGTTTAAATACATGAAAATGCACATATGCAAAAAGTAGCATTTATTAAATTTGACACATAGATATACCTTTGAAACTGTCACCACACTCCAGATAATAAACTTTTAGTTCAGTCTCAAGAGTGTTTTTTTTGACCTCTGTCCCCAGGCAATGACTGATTTGTATTTTGTCACAGCACATTACTGGCATTTCCATATTTCATGCAAATGTGACCATACAGTATGTGTTAATTTGTCCTTGGCATTTTTTCTCTCATAAGAGTGATGCAAATATTTACCCATGAACTCATTTTTATAGCTTACCATTTATCTTTTGCCACAATATATCCTTTTATTTGTTAATAACCATTTGTGTCTTTTTGGCTATTGCTAATAAAATTGCTTTGAACTTTCATGTCATGGTTTTATGAGGACATATATTGGTATTTCTTTTGAGCAAATACCTACAAGTAAAAAGCCTGGAATATATGGTAGGTTCATACCTAACTATCTTTAAAACTGCAAAACTATATTCTAAAGTGGCAAATTTTTATATTTTTAATAGTTATGAAATAGAATTACCATTGGTCTGTATCATCACCAATATTTGGTTTCATATTTTTAATTTTAATTTTAGCAATTGAAATGTGTATGTGGGGGACTAGGGGAAAATAGAGGTACTTTGGAATATCCACAGGGAAATGAAAGGAAGGGAGGGGGTATGGGGGTGGAAGGAGAGGAGAATGAATCAGGCATTATTATCCTATGTGCATATTTTCCTACAGGACAGGTGTGATTATACATCCTCAACCAGAAGAATGAGAAGCTATACTCCATTTATGTATGATGTGTCAAATTGAATTCTAATGTCATGTGTAACTAATTAGAAGAGATTAAAAAATTAAAAAAGAAAAAAGTGTTTGTATTAGTGTCTCATCATTTTCGTTTACTTTTCCTGCTAACAAATGATACCAAATTAATGATACCAATGTTTTCACATGCTTCTTGTTCATTTACTTATTTGTGAAGTGTCTGGCTAAATTCTTTTGCTCATTTTGTTACTGAGTTTTAAAATTCTTCTTATTGATCTGTATTTAAATATTTATTCTGGGTGTATTCTCTGGATGCATGGCCTCTATAAGACGTGTGTTTTACAAATATTTTATCCTAATCTTTGACTTGATTTTCAAATACTAAATGGTGTATTGTTCAAGTAGAAAATGTATTTGATTTTGATGCTCAATTTATCCTTTTTTAATTATGTATTTGTATAATCCTCCAAAAAGTCTTTATATACTTCAGAGTTTCAAAAAACATTTTCCTAGATTTTTCTCTAAAATTTTTATGGTCTTAGGTTTCACAATTTGGTCTACGACCCAGCTTTTTAAAATTTGATTCATTGTACACAAACGGGGTACAATTTTGTTTCTATGGGTAAATTTTGATTTACCCATTTTGGCTAAATCTTTGTATTTGTTTTCAAGAGTTCTCAGGGGCTCTTTTAAGAGCCCTTAGGGTTGAGGAATGTAGCACAGTGTGCAAGCACAAGGTCCTGGGTTGTTTCTAAGTGTTGCATGTGCATGTGTGTGTGAGTGTGCACGTGCATACACACACACACACACACACACACACACACACTATCCTCAGGCGGTTATTTTGTTGTTGTTGACCAGATTTCTGATTGTCTTAACTGAGATTGGATTGGCTATAGTGAGCTCTTAGTAGTACAACAGAGCTACTCCAGAGCTAAACTAGTAAAAATAAAGATTGATGTCAACATTGTTTGTAGACATCAAAAGGAATATAAATGATCATATATAGAACACTATTATTTTTCCAGCTTCATGGAGGCACAATAGTATTGAACTATGAAATATGAACATGAAAATGTATTCAATGAATTATAGTACTTCCATGAAAAATAATTTTGACTTTTGAAGAATTCGTATTACTTATACAGTGAATAAAATAAAAGAAAAACACAGAAGTAGTAACGAATCTCTAAAGGAATATAAGCAGATACAAATCAACTTAACTGTATTTAAATTGATAATATAAGCACAATAAGGGAGGAAATCTCTTTGGGTTGTAACTTTAGTCATGTCATTTTGACTTTGTTTTCTCAGACCAAAGAGGAACAAAACAAAATGAAACAAACAAACAAACAAACAGAAAAAACTTGTCAAGAAATATTGAGATTTCCTAACAGGTGTTTTGTTATTTTTTTTAATTGCTTTTTTTCCAGTTCTGTGGGTTAATGCAGATCTCAAATCAATAATCTAGATCCACATTAAGAATTAGAAATATAAAAGCAAATGAGAGCCAAAGAAGCAGAAGGAAGAAAATAGTCAAGACCAGAGTAAAAATAATTAAAACATAAATTGCTAAATGAACAAGAAAAATAAATTAAACCTGACCAAATGAAAATCAATAAAAGCAAGCAGAAAACAAACAAAACTTATTTTTTTCTGAGATCAATAAAATCAATGTCCCTCTAAATAGACTGATCAGGAGATGAATATAAAGGTAAATTATCAATATAAAGAATGAATGAGGTGACTTCTGCAAATTGTGAACATTTAGGAATGAATAACATGAATAATTATGAAACATGACTGAGCATGACTGGGAAAACTGGAACTTATATGAAAGTGGTTAATACTGTGAAGGATACAAACAATCAAAATTCACTGAAATGGAAGTGGATAACTAGGATTTCCCTGAATCTTTTTGATTGAATCAGAAAATCTGCATACAAAGAAAATCTTAGATTCAGATTGTTTTTATGGTAAATTCTATTAACCAACTAAGGAAGCAAAACTCTCAACTTTGCAAATACAGTTCCAGAAACTTGTAAAAAATATTCCTACCTCATTCCATGAGGCTAGAATACCCCTGATGCCTAAACCTTGGGAAGACATCCCATAATGAAAAACTATAAGCAAACATCTCTCTTGAATAGATGTGTAATTCTAAACAAAACAAATCCAATATGCTAAAGAGAAAAATGTATATCAAAGTGGAGTTTATTCCAAGGAGTATATTGGTTTAACTTTTGATAATCAATGTAAATGATAATATTTTTAAAAAACTAAAAACAGGACTTTCAATAATTTAAAAAAAATTGACAAAACTCAACATTATTTTCTGATTTAATTGAAAAGGCTCTGAATGAACTAGAAATAAAAGAGAAATTCCTCAATTTGAGAAAACCCATAACCAACATCATATTTAATTATGAATGACTGTTTCCTCCCCAAGATAAAAAAATGAAGGTATCAGCTTCTTCTATTGAATATTTGCTGGATATTCCAGGCATTTCAGTAAGAAGACTACAAATAAAAGATATGAATGTTGGAAAGGTATGATTGTAGAAAAATCTAATGAAATCCTCAAAAAAGCTATTGTAAATAATGGGTACACTTAGCAAAACTTCAAAGTATTAATAATCAAAAATAAATTGTATTTCTACATATTAACAAGGAATTAACAAAACTTGACGTAAAATAAATCTATATACTGTAGCATCAAGCAAGTGGGAAATACTTAGGGATATAGCTGACAAAATACGTTAAATACTTTCAATACTGGAGCCAGGTGTTGGTGTAGGCCTGTAATTCCAGTGGCTCCCTGGAGGCTGAGGCAAGAGGATGGCAAGCTCAAAGCCAGTTTCAGCAACCGTGAGGTGTTAAGTAACTCAGTGAAACCCTGTCTCTAAATAAACCACAAAATAGGGCTGAGAATGTGGGTCAGTGGTTGAGTGTCCCTGAGTTCAATCTCCAGTACCAAAGGAAAAAAAAAGACACTGTGTAAAGGGAATGAAAATAATGGACAGGGAGAAAACACGTCAGATCAGTTATCTGATAAGTAACATATTCAGAATATATAAAGATATAAAGCGCTTTTGAATCAATAATAAAAAAGAAAAACTTTTGAAAGGGAGCAAATCGAACAGACTAAAAAATAAGAGTGACCACATGAAATGTTGCAGGATCAATGAACTCAAAATAATTATTCTAAGTAAAATAAGGACCATACAGAAGATTAATAACTGTATGGCTTAATTTGCATAAAATTCTTGCAAATGAAAAATAACCTATAATGAAAGATAACATGGAGGTGTAGGAGGAAGGGATTGCCATGGAGCAAGAGGAAACATTTAAATATGATGGATACATTCCCTATGTAGATGGTGGTGGTGATGTAGTTACTGTATACATTTGTCAGCATTTATCCAACATTACACTTTAAATATGTACAGTTTTGGCACCAGACACCTGCTTGCAGAGCCTGCGCAGGGCCCACACCTCCATTTTGGGACACCATCACTGCCATCTTGGGTTACCTCCGTTACCACCATCACCACCTTTAGTAGGGGCAACTACCAGCTTGGGACACTGGCCGGGGACTGGGAGCCCATTATCAAGGTACCTACAGTCTCCCAAACACAGCTACACTGGTCCACAGCTACACTGGTTTGCAGCTCTCAATGCTGGGTCCTGATTTGCCTGATACAAAACAACTCTCTATGACAGGTGCACAGGTTATACTCAGCTCTCAAGACCTCTGGAGAGAGAGGTTCTTGATTGGGAAGTCAAAAGGGCAGGGATAGGAGAGATACAGTTTAAAGAATAAATTGGAGACCAGGATTGTGGGGTCCACAGGTGATGTAAGGGGCTAAGACCAGGTTCCTCCATCACATGAGTGGGTCCCAAAGGAGATTCCTGGGGTGCAGTCTTCCAATGGGAACTGGCAAGTGCTGTACCCCACCTCCATGAGTACTGCCTCCAAGACTTCCCTTCCCACCCTAGTAGCCTTCGCCATCCTGAGGGTAGAGATAATAGTAAACTCCACCCATATCAGATGAGAAGGGAAGCAGAGAAGATATTGAACTCTAATGGAAACGATTATTCAATTCTTGGAGATCTTTTTTTTCCTCTTTCTTACATTTCCTGCTCTCACATCCTCAACATTTTTGAAACCAAGTACTTTTCATGCCTCAGTTTACTAAGGACTGTGATATCTGATTAGTATTTTACAGTTTGTTATATATTCTTTTATTTTTACACTTTTTATTTTATAGACTGCATTTTGATTCATTATACACAAATGGGGTACAACTTTTCATTTCTACGTTACACATGATGTAGATTCATACCTTTCATGTAATCATACATGTACATAGGGTAATGATGTCTGTCTCATTTTTTATTTCTCTTTTTTTATTATATTCTATTTTACTTTCCTACTTTCTATAGTTTCCTCTCATTTACCTGTTTCTTTGGAGTGTCTTTCTCTCTTTTCTCCTGTAAACAACCAACATCTATAGATTCCTCTTTCACATTCCCTGTGAATACCTCTATATTCTCACCTCCTACCTCATTAGTATCTCATCTTGCATCCCCAATTCTCTCTTTGTCTGCCATTAGAAACTGTAGACCTGTTTGCAAATCTGCATTTTATGATGTAGATAATAATCAAACACACCATTTCTGTTTATTGTGACAAAACTGTAAATGTCTTATTAGGGGCTATTTGCTTTAAGGCTACATTTTACTTGCATTGGGTGCTGTTAATATTGATCTCCCCCTTAAAGGCAAGGAATTGGAAACCTGCAGGGACACTCTAAGTCTATAGGGTGAAAGATGTAATGCCTCGGATCTGCGCTACCAGAGGGAAGACACTCAGTATGAAAAAACAAGGGAAGAAAGTGCCCCAAACAAAGCAAGATGCTACAATAATAGAATCCATTACCAGCACAGTAGAAGAAAAGTCAGAGAAGGAATTCAGAATGCACATAATTCAAATGATCTGTGAAATAAAGGATGATATGAGAAAGCAAATGTAGGCAACAAAATATCATTTCAATAAAGAGATAAAGATTCTGGAAAAAAAACAAAACAAAACAGAAATCCTTGAACTGAAGGAAACAATAAACCAAATTAAAAACTCAGTAGAAATCACCAACAGATTAGATCACTTGAAAGACAGAACCTCAGGCAATGAGGACAAAATATATATTCTTGAAAATAAAAGTTGACCACACAGTGATGATGGTTGGAAACCATGAACGGGACTTCCAAGAATTATGGGATTACATGAAAAGACCAAATTTAAGAATTATCAGGATAGAGGAAGTCACTGATATATGAACCAAAGAAATGAACAATCTATTCAATGAAATAATATCAGAAAATTTCCCAAACCTGAAGAATGGAATGGAAAATCAAATACAAGAGGCTTACAGGACTCCAAATGTACAAAATTACAACAGATCCATGCCAAAGCACATTATAATGAAAATGCCTAGCATACAGAATAAGGATAGAATTTTAAAGGCCACAAGAGAAATGTATCAGATTACACATAGGGGGAAACCAATTTGGGTCTCAGCAGATTTTTCAACTCAGACCCTAAAAGCTGTGAGGTCTGGGAACAACATATACCAAGTTCTGAAAGAATATGGATGCCAACAAAGAATTTCATATCCAACAAAATTCAGCTTCAGATCTGATGATGAAATAAAAACCTTCCATGATAAACAAAAGTTAAAAGAATTTACAGGTAGAATAGAAATATTCCATGAGGAGGAAATGAAAAAAAAAAAAAGAATATCAGCAAAGGGAGGAACTACACTAAAGGAAAAGCAAATCAAAGAAGAAACCAAGTCAAATTAAAAACCAAAAATAAACCAAAATGACCAAGAATACAAATTATGTCTCAATAATAACCCTGAATGTTAATGGCCTAAATGCATCAATCAAAAGACATAGATTGGTAGATTGGATTTTTTTAAAAAAGACCCAACAATATGCTGTCTTTAAGAGACTCATTTCCTAGAAAAAGACATCCGTAGACAGAAGGTGAAAGGTTTGGAAAAAATATACCAGAAGCATGGACTATGTAAATAAACAGGGTTTTCATCCTCATATCAGACAAAGTGAACTTCAAGCCAAAGTTAGTCAGAAGGAATAAAGAAGGGCATTTCCTACTACTTAAGGTAATCATGCATCAATAAGACAGAACAATTGTAAATATATGTTCCCCAAACAATGGAGCATCTAGATACAACAAACAACCTCTTCTCAATTTCAAGAATCAAATAGACCACAACACAATAATACTGGGTGACTTTAACACACCTTTCTCACCATTGGACAGATTTCCAAACAAAAACTACCCAAAGAATTGTAAGCTCAATAATACAATCAATAATTTACACTTATAACTGACATATCTAGAATATTTCATCCATCAATGAGTGAATACACTTTCTTCTCAGCAGCACATGGATCCTTCTGAAAAATAGAACATATATTGTGTCAAAAAGCAACTCTTAGCAAATACAAGAACATAAAGCTACTACCCTGCATTCTATCTGATCATAATAGAATGAAATTAGAAATCAATGATAAAATAAAAAATAGAAGCAACTCCAAAACATGGAGACTAAATAATATGCTATTGAATGACAGTGGATAACTGAAGACATCAGGGAGGAGATAGAAAAAAAATTCTTAGAGGTAAATGAGAATCCTGATACAATATATTAAAATCTCTGGGAAACTATGAGGGCAGTGCTAAGAGGAAAGGTAACTGCAATAAGTTCATTCATTAGAAGAATAAAAAGTCAACAAATAAATGACCTAACATTACATCTCAAAGTCCTAGAAAAAGAAGAATGAATCAGCACCAAAAGTAGAAGATAGGAAACAATTAAAATCAGAGCTGATACCCACGAAATTGAAACAAAAGAAACAATTGAAAAAAAATGGCAAAACAAAAAGGTGGTTGTTTGAAAAAATAAATAAAATTGATAAACCCTGAGCCACGCTAATGAAGAGAAGAAGAGACAAAACACAAATTACTAAAATTCGCGATGAAAAAGGAAATATGATGAAATACACTATTGAAATACAGAAAATAATTTGCAACTATTTTGAAAATTTATACTCCAATAAAATAGAAAATCTCAAAGACAGTGACAGATTTCTAGAGATATATGATTGAACCAAAGTGAATCAGGAGGACATACACAATTTAAACAAATCAATTTCAAACAATGAAATAGAAGACACCATCAAACACCTATCAACTAAGAAAAGCCCAGGAACAGATGGATTTTCAGCCATCTATTGACCTTCTCTGCCATATGAGACCTTCAAAGAAGAACTAATACCAATACATCATAAATTATTCCATGAAATAGAAAAGAAGGGAACCCATTCAAACTCATTCTATGAAGCTAGTATCACCCTGATATCCAAAGCAGACAAAGACACATCTAGGAAAGAAAACTTCAGACCAATATCCCTGATGAACTTAGATGCAAAAATTCTCATTATGGGCTGGGCATGTAGCTCAGTTGGTAGAGTGTCTGCCTTGCAAGCACAAGGCCCTGAGTTCAATCCTCAGCACTGAAAAAAACAATCTCATTAAATTCTGGCAAATAGCATACAAACATATATTAAAAAGAGTGCACTGTGATCAAGTGGGGTTCATTCCAGGGATGCAAGGTTGGTTCATCATATGGAAGTCTATAAACATAATTCATCACATCAATAGACTTAAAGAACCATATGATATCTCAATAGATGCAGATAAAGCATTGGACAGAATACAGCACCCTTTTATGTTCAAAACACTAGAAAAACTAGGGATAGTAGGAATATACCTCAACATTGTAAAAGCTATCTATGCTAAACCCTAGGCCAAATCATTAAAAATGGAGAAAAACTGAAAGCATTCTCTCTAAAATCTAGAGTGAAACAAGGATGCCCTCTTTCACCACTTCTATTCAACATCATCCTTTAAACTTTAGCTAGAGCAATTAGACAGGCAAAATAAATGAAATGGATATGAATAGGAAAAGAAGAATTCAAACTATCACTATTTGCCAATGACATGATTCTATATTAAGAAGATCCAAAAAATTCCACCAGAAAATTCTAGAACTCATAAATGAATTCGGCAAAGTAGCAGGTTATAAAATCTATACCCATAAATCTAATGCACTTCTATGCATAAGCAATGAATCCACTGCAAGACAAATTGGGGAAACTACCCCATTCACAATAGCTTCAACAAAAGTAAAATATTTGGGAATCAGTCTAACAAAAGAGGTAAAAGACCTCTACAATAAAAATTACAGAACACTAAAGAAAGAAATTAAAGAAGACCTTAGAAGATGGAAAAATCTTCCATGCTCTTGGATAGGCAGAATTAATATTGTCAAAATGGCCATGCTAGCAAAACTGTTATACAGATTCAATGCAATTCCTATTAAAATCCCAATGACATTCTTCATAGAAATTGAAAAAGCAATCATGAAATTCATTTGGAAAAAAAGGGACCCAGAATAGCCAAAGCAATCCTTAGCAAGAATAGTGAAGCAGGAGGCATCACAATACCAGACCTTAAACTATACTACAGAGGTATAGTAACAAAACTGGCATGGTATTGGCACCAAAATAGACATGTGGACCAATGGTTCAGAAGAGAGGACAGAGACAAACCCACACTAATACTAGACAAAGGCAAAAAAAAAATACATGGAGAAAAGTTAGTCTCTTCAACAAAGGGTGCTGGAAGAACTGGAAATCCATATGCAGCAAAATGAAATTAAAAACCTATTTCTTACCCTGCACAAAGCTGAATTCAAAGTAGATCAAGGACCTAGGAATTAGGCTGGAGACTGTGACTAATCAATGAGAAAGCAGGCCCAAATCTTCATCACGTTGGCCTAGGACCTGATTTCCTTAACAAGACTCTAAAGTCCAAGAAATAAAATAAAGAATCAATAAATGGGATGAATTCAAAGTGCAAAGCTTCTTCTCAGCAAAGGAAACAATCAATAATGTGAAGAGAGAGCCTACAAAATGGGAGAAAATCTTTATCACGTGAACATGAGATAGAGCACTAATCTCAAGATATATGAAGAACTCAAAAAACTGAACACTGAGAAAACAAATAACCCAATCAATAAATGGGCTAAGGAACTGAACAGAGTCCTCACAGAAGAAGATATACAACTGATCAACAAATATAGGAAAAAATGTTAATCATCTGTAGCAATTAGAGAGATGGAAATTTAAAACTACACTGATATTCCATCTCACTCCAGCCAAAATGACAATTATCAAGAATATAAGCAACAATAAGTACTGATGAGGATGTGAGGGAAAAGGTACACTCATTTTTTTCCTGATGGGACTGCAAATTGGTGCAACCACTGTGGAAAGCAGTATGGAGATTCCTTAGAAAAACTGTAAGGCAACAACAATTTAACCCAGCTCTCCTACTGCTTGGTCTATACCCAAAAGACTTAAAAATCACCATATTGCAGGGATGCAGCCACATCAATGTTTACAACAGCTCAATTCACATTAGCTAAACTGTGGAACCAATCTAGGTGACCTTTAACAGATGAATGGATAAAGAAAAGGAGGTACACACACACACACAATTGAATATTACTTGGCCTTAAAGAAGGATGAAATTATGGCATTTCCAGGTAAATGGATGGAGTTAGAGAATATCATGCTAAGTGAAGTAAGCCAATTCCAAAATACCAAAGGCCAAATGTTTTCTCTGATAAGTGGACGCTTATCCATAATGGGGGATGTGGCAAAGAAAAATTGGAGGAATTTTGGATAGGGAAAATGGGAGGGAGGGAGGGAAGGATCAGGGAGAGGGAGTATGGCTGGGGAAAGATGCTGGAATGAGATAGACATTATTGCCCTATGTACATGTATGATTGCACAAATGGTGTGACTCTGCATTGTGTACAACCAGAGAAATGAAAAGTTGTGCTCTATTTGGGTACAATGAGTTGAAATGCATTCTGTTGTAATGTACATCTAATTAGAACAAATTTAAAAAAATATACATAAACATTTTATGGTGTGTCTATTGCATCTCAATAATCAGAAAATAAGAAAGAAGTGGAGAAAAAATATAGGAGCGGAGCTTGTCAGTTCCTCTCAGCAAGCACAGCTTTTAAACCCTTGTTTTTACAGAGAATATTAGGAAATGGGTGGGATGCATGGGCAGAGATATTAATCTGAGTCTCTCCATGAGAAAGCATGTAGCCCTGGAAATGGAGTTTTCCTTTTGACAGTGGAGGCTGGAAAAGGAACCCTAGGAAACTTACACCTTGAGTGGATGAGGTTGTTCAACATGATCACTAACTCATTCTCACAAGAGATCAGTTATCACACCAGGAAATACAATGGCATAGGAGAAAATAGGGTGCAGAAGAGAATCTGTTAGGGCTGTCTCCCAGGAGCATGTCCATAATCTTAGTATCCTAAGATTTCGAAGGTTAGGTTATCAGTCATTACCTTGAAGGTTGACTTGTCAGTTGGCTATGCCTTTTGCTAGAATAAATATACTCTCACAAAGCAATCTCTCTGGCCTACTTTGGGCTAGTTGCTTTGGTATTAATTTAATTTCTACAAGGTTAATTAATTTGGGAATTATACTTTTTAAGAGAAACATACACAGCAGAACAAAAAATAAACAAATACAAAAGAGGAGGCTATGAATGGAGCTGCAAATTAGCCAAATACGCACTTATTTTTAGACTTATCCCATGATGAAGTGTTAAGATTATTATCCTCTGTTACAGATTAGTCTGATAGAACTTTCCTTGACTATCATATGTCTAGTTACATGAGACGGGAGATGAATATCAATTTATCCCTACTAAGGGAAAAGACAACTTACCCAAGTTTTTCTCAATAGGAAAGAAAGCAGGACCATGCAAATTTAAATCAGATTTTTTTTTAAAAGTAAGCGTGTCTAAGGTTTATCAAGGTCCCAGTGAATCAGAATGTCTAGAGAGAGTTTCTCAAGGGATAGGTGTGTGTGTGTGTGTGTGTGTGTGTGTGTGTGCGTATTTGCATAAACTTCAATTAAAGGGGTAATATCTAGTGGCTGTGGTACAGGGAATGAGAATTGATTGTTAATTTTAAGAAACAGGGAAGTTAGTTTTAAGAAAAAGAGGAGGTAAAATGATCACCATGACCTTTAGTGGTTGTGACCACTAACTCTGGAATGGGCCACATCTCTTCCTGAATACTTTTTTGAGAAAAATTTAACATCTTTATTCTTCAAGCTACAGATGAAGGGATTCAGCATGGGGATGGCTGTGGTGTGGAATGCAGGAGTCACCTTCTCTTGGACCTTGGTGCTGCTGGATGCTGGCTTGAAATGCATAAATACGACAGATCTCTAGAACACCCCTATGTCTGTTAGATGAGAGCCAAGGGTACTAAAACCTTTGGATTTGCCCTCACTGAAGGTATTTGAAGAATGTAGGTGAGTTTGAAGGCATGAGAGATGGCAATGGGCCCAGTTGGTGGCAACACATTGAATCCACCCATGAATATCACCGTAGCTCATTGAGGTAGATGCAAGAGCAGGACACAAGCGGTAGGAGGGGAATTATGTCACAGAAATAATGATGTATGACATTGTCCACACAGAAGGAAAGCCTGATTATGGAGGAAGTGTTACTTCCATAACTCCAGTAGCTGCCATATATAGACCCCTGTCACCAGCACACTGCATGCCTTTTGGGACATGTGACACTGTAGAGCAGTGGATTTCAGATAGCTGCATATCTATCATATGCCACGGTTGCCAGCATGTGGCACTCAGCAATAGCAAATGTGCAATAGAAAAAGAGCTGTGTCATGCACCCAGAATAAGAGGGAACATTTTGTTCCCATATAAAGTTTCCCAGCAGTTTGAGACATAGAAGAGATCTAAAAGTGAAAAATTACCAAAGAAAACGTACATGGGAGTTTGGAGCTTAGAGGATCATACCCAGGTTTCCCACTATAGTGACCTCCATAGATCTCTATAAACAGGAGGAAGAGGGGCCGTTGGAGCTCTGGTTGGTCTGTTAATCCCTGAAGGACAAGTTCAGTCAAAGTTTTAAAATTGTATCTGGGCATTTCCTCCAGGAAACAGGATGTGCATCTAAGAAAAGGGGAAAATCACAGAAAGTAAGAAAGCTCTGTTCCCATGGTGGGAAATTGTTTTGTTACCGGTGTGACAGAAGAAAAGAAAACCTGATCATGGAATGAGAACAGTATAATGTTTATCAATTATAAACTGGAGAAAAAATTTTTTTTCATGTCAGTTTTGAGTTTCTTTTAGTAAAAGACCATTAAATGGTATACAGAAACAGAGAAGAAATACAATATCATCTTAAAATAATTGGCAACAGGTCAAGGCCACCTGCCCCTTTTTTTACCCTCAAACACCACACTGGTGTCTGGAATAAGCAAGCACAGTTACGGCTGCAGCTGGAACTTCATCTGACCTCTTCATGGCTAAGGCCTGCTGGGATGCTCCATGCTGTTAACACTGAGGTTAAATCCACTGTTAAGAAAGCAATTTTAGGGCTAGTAACAGGCCTGCATGTGCACTGAGTTTACTGTAGAACAAACAAGGACTGGGGAAAGAATGGATATCGTAAGGTCAGGGTTCAAGGTCACAGAGGGAATTACAGCCACCCTGATGCTCCAAGTTAAGATTTTCAAATTGATTCTTAAGTTTTGTTATTCAAATAAGTGAGGGGGTCATCACATAATTTTGTTTCTAGGAAGAGCTTTGGGATATATTGTGGATACATCTTAGGACACTGATGAAATCAGGAGAAGGAGAAGATACTTCTTTCTGTGGTTCCACCTATTGGACATCACAGATAAGAGAAAACTTGTTTCCTCTAACTTCAGTTTCATTGGGTGAATTCATATCCACATATATTCAAGTTAACTAGCTTTTATGGAATACAAATGTGCAATTATTCATAACTAATTCTATTTTACAGTGGAAACTTTAGGGAAGTGAAGCTTTTCCTATGTATGCAATGCACTTGAATGCTGTAAGGAATGGAATTGTTGCTCCTACTTGAATTATGTTTTCTTGAATTGTGTTTTCTCTCTTATGATGTGAGATGAATTCACATAATTGGCTTTATGGAGAATATGCCCCACCCAGTGCCTTACTTATCTTGTTTAGAGTATGAATTAAGAGCATCGAAAAATCCCCTGAAGAAAAAACATACCATGCACATGGACTTAGTAAAAAAGCAGGGATTTCCATCCTTACTTCAGGTAAAGCAGATTTCAAGCCAAAGTTAGTCAGAAGGGATAAAGAAAGACATTTCATACTGCTTAAGGGAAGCATAAGTCAGCAAGACATAACAATTATAAATATATTTGCACCAAACAATGGCGCATCCATGTACATCAATCAGATCCTTCTCAATTCCAGGAACCAAACAGACCAAAACACAATAATACTGGGTGACTTTAACGCTCCTCTCTCACTGTTGGACAGATCTTCCAACCAAAATTGAACGAAGAAACCATAGAACTCAATGACAGAATCGCTAATTTAGACTTAACAGACATATATAGAATATTCCATCCATCAAAAAGCGAATACACTTTCTTCTCAGAAGCTCATGGATCCTTCTCTAAAATAGACCACATGTTATGCCACAAAGCTACTCTTAGCAAATACAAAAACATAGAGATACTACCTTGTATTCCATCAGAACATAATGGAATGAAATTAGGAATCAATGATAAAGTTAAAAACAGAATCTACTCCAAGACCTGGAGATTAAATAATATGCTATTGAATGATGCATGGATAACAGAAGACATTAAGGGGGAAATAAAAAATTCTTAGTGGCCAATAAGAACAAAGATACAACATATCAAAATCTCTGGGATACTATGAAAGGAGGGCTAAGAGGAAAATTCATTGCATGGAATGCATTCAATAAAAGAATGAAAAGTAAACAAAAAAATGACCTCACATTACAGCTCAAAGCCCTAGAAAAAGAGGAACAGATCATCACCCAAAGTAGTAGGAGACAGGAAATAATTAAGATCAGAGCAGAAATCAATGATTTGAAACAAAAGAAACAATTCAAAAAATTGGCAAAACAAAAAGTTGGTTCTTTGAAAAAATAAACAAAATTGATAAACCCTTAGCCACACTAATGAAGGGAAGGAGAGAAAAATCCAAATTACTAAAATTCGTGATGGAAATGGAAATATTACAACAGACACTATTGAAATACAAAACATAATTAGAAGCTATTTTGAAAATCTATACTCCAACAAAATAGAAAACCTGGAAGACATCAACAGGTTCCTAGAGGCATATGAGCCACCCAAACTGAATCTGGAGGACATACACAACTTAAATAGATCAATTTCAAGCAATGAAATCGAAGAAGTCATCAAAAGCCTACCAACAAAGAAAAGTCCAGGACCAGATGGATTCACAGCTGAGTTCTAAAAGACCTTCAAAGAAGAGCTCATTCCAATACTCCTCAAAGTATTGCATGAAATAGAGGAGGAGGGAACCCTTCCAAACTCATTCTATGAAGCTAATATCACCCTGATACCAAAATCAGAGAAGGATACATCGAGAAAAAAAAATTTTAGACCAATATACCTAATGAACATAGATGCAAAAATTCTTAATAAAATTTAAGCAAATCTCATACAAAAGCATATTAGAAAGATAGTGCACCATGATCAAGTGGGTTTCATCCCAGGAATGCAAGGTTGGTTCAACATCTGGAAATCAATAAATGTATTTCACTATATCAACAGACATAAAGTCAAGAACCACATGATTATTTCAACAGATGCAGAAAAAGCATTTGATAAAATACAGCACCCCTTCATGCTCAAAACACTAGAAAAAATAGGGATAGTAGGAACGTTCCTTAACATTGTAAAGGCTATCTATGCTAAGCCTACAGCTAACATCATTCTAAATGGAGAGAAATTGAAAGCATTCCCTCTGAGAACTGGAACAAGGCAGGAATGCACTCTTTCACTACTAGTGTTCAACATTGTTCTTGAAACTCTAGCCAGAGCAATTAGGGAGACCAAAGAAATTAGAGGAATACGAATAGGAAAAGAAGGGCTCAAACTATCCCTATTTGCTGATGACATGATTCTCTATTTAGAAGACCCTAAGAATTCCACCAGAAAACTTCTGGAACTCATAAATGAATTCAGTAAAGTAGCAGGATATAAAATTACTGCTCACAAATCTAATGCATTTTATTCGTAAGTGATGCATCCTCTGAGAGAGAAATTAGGAAAACTATACCATTCACAATAGCCTCAAAAAAAAAAAAATACTTGGGAATCAATCTAACAAAAGAGGTGAAAGACCTCTACAATGAGAACTACTGAACACTAAAGAAAGAAACTAAAGAAAATAAATCTGAGAAGATAAAAAGATCTTCCATGTTCTTGGATAGACAGAATTAATATAGTCAAAATGGTCATACTACCAAAAGCACTATACAAATTGAATGCAATTCCAATTAAAATGCCAATGACAGACCTCATAGAAATAGAGCAAGCAATCATGAAATTCATTTGGAGGAATTAGAGAACCAGAATAGCTAAAGCAATTCTTACCAAGAAGAATGAAGCAGGGGCTATCACAACATAGGACCTTCAACTATATTACAGAGCAATAGTAACAGAAACAGCATGGTATTGGCACCAAAATAGACAGGTAGATCAATGGTATAGAATAGAGGACACAGAGACAAATCCACATAAATACAGGTATCTCATGCTTGACAAAGGAGCCAAAAACATACAATGGAGAAAAGATAGCATCTTCATTCAACAAATGGTGCTGGGAAAACTGGAAATTCATATGCAGCAAAATGAAAACTAAACTCCTATCTCTCACCCTGTACAAAACTCAACTCAAAATGGATCAAGGACCTAGGAATTAGACCAGAGACCCTGCACCTAATAGAAGAGAAAATAGGTCCAAATCTCCATCATGTTGGCCTAGGAGCAGATTTCCTTAACATGACTCCCAAAGCACAAGAAATAAAAGCAGGAATCAATAATTGGGATAGAGTCAAACTAAAAAGCTTTTTCTCAGCAAAGGAAACAATCAGCAATGTGAAGAGAGAGCCTTCAGAGTGGGAGAAAATCTCTGCCACACACACTTCAGATAGAGCACTAATCTCCAGAATCTACGAAGTACTCAAAAATCTTTACAGCAAGAATACTAATAACCCAATCAATAAATGGAACAAGGAAATGAACAGACACTTTACAGAAGAAGATCTACAATCAACAGATTTATGAAAAAATGTTCAACATCCCTAGTTGTAAGAGAAATGCAAATCAAACCACCTTAAGATTTCATCTTACACCAATTAAAATGTCTTTTATTAAGAATACAGGCAACAACAGGTGTTGGCGAGGATGTGGGGAAAAGGGTACACTCATACATTGCTGGTGGGATTGCAAGTTGATGCAGCCACTCTGGAAAGCAGTGTGGAGATTCCTTAGAATACTTGGAATAGATCCACCATTTGACCCAGCTCTTCTACTCCTTGGCCTATACCCAAAGGACTTAAAATTGGATTACTACAGTGATGCAGCCACATCAATGTTCATAGCTGCTCACTTCATAATAGCTAGATTGTGGAAACATCTAGATGCCCTTCAATATATGAATGAATAAAGAAACCATGGTATATATATACAATGGAATATTACTCTGTCATAAAGAAGAATAAAATTATGGCATTTGTAGGTAAATGGATGCTGTTGGAGACTGTCATGCTAAGTGAGATTAGGCAATTCCAACAATCCAAAGGTCGAAAGATCTCTCTGATAAGTGAATGATGATGCATAATGTGGGGTGGAAGGCAGGCAAGAATGGAGGAAGGATAGATTGCATAGAGGGAAGGGAGGGGTGGGGTTGGGGTGGGGGGATAATAGTAATAACAGAATGAGACGAACATCATTTCCCTGTGGTCATGTATGAATGCACAAATGGTGTTACTCTACTTTGTGTATGACCAGAGAAATTATAGCTGTACTCCATTCATGTACAATGAATCAAAATTAAATAAATTTAAAAAGAAAGAAAAATCCCATAGAAACTTTTAGAAATGAAGATGAAATAAAAATATAGCCCCAGCTGACTGTCTTTAAAATTTGCTTCATGCTCCAGCTCTGTTGCTAATTCACTATGTAAATTTTGGGAAAAATTGTGGGAAATTTTGAGAAAATCACTTTTACTTTACTCTTTGTGAAAGTATATATTAGGGCAGAGGATCTGCAATGTGTATTACAGCTCTAAGATTTAATGACACCAGGCAAGAAGTAATGAGATCCCTTTCCATCCTATTCCTGATCAGCCCCTTCTAAGCAAGGGAATATTCTGACTCATTGTCGGTCTTTGGCCTCCAAGGAGATGGATGAATAGAATGTTCTCCAAGGATCTCAAGATCTGGGGAATACTCTCAGAGGTGAAATTCCTCTGAGAACAAAAAAGACATTAATGGTATTTTCACCTGCAATAATAGTATACATAGACTTTGGTATTTCCAATGTACAGAATTAAATTTTTGATTTTATTTTTTGGAAGAAGAAAAATATATGCAAAATATGGGAATGGTATTAGCCAAGGAGTAGACAAAATGTCAGTGGAGCAGAATAGAAGGCTCAAACATAGACCAAACAAGTATAGTTAACTGATCTTTGCCGAGAGAAAGAGAAAGAGAGAGAGAGAGAGCAGAGAGAGAGAGAGAGAAAAAAGAGATGGAAATGCTATAGACATAAATCTCATATCCTTCACAAAAACTAACTGAAAGGAATTATAGAGCAAGTATAATGTAAGATAAAGCTCTTTGGAAAATGACACTGGATAAAGTTTAGACAACTTTGAGTTTGGTGGTGACTTTTAAAATACAACGTAAGAATTGGGAATGTAGCTCAGTGGTAGAGAATTTGCCTAGCATGTACATGGCCCTGGTATTGATCCACAGTATCACAAAAACAAACAAACAAAAAGTACATAATCCTTTGTAGAACATACAATCCATTAGAGAAAAAATGTGAGTTGAATTTCATGAAATTAAAAATTTCTCGGGTAGCGCATTGGAAGAGTGCCTGACTAACGTGTAAGTTGCTCTTTTAAAGCCCCAGTATTGCAAAGGAAAATAAGTAAAAAAATAAAAATAAAAGCTTCTGCTGTATAAGAGACACCATTAGAAGAATGAAAATACTTGCTTCAGTAAGGGGAAAAAAGACGTCTTAGCAAAACGCATATCTAGTAGAACATTGGTATGCTGAAAACAGAACACTTAAAACTCAGTGAAACCAACATTTTAATTTAAAAATGGGCAAAAGATCTGAACAAACATCTCACCAAAGAAACAATTATGACCTGGCCAAAAAAACACATGAAATGTTGTTCAAAGTAAGTTGTCATGAAACAGAAAATTAAAACAACAAGGAGACACCACCACATACCTGTTGAAGTATCTGAAATTCTAAACACTGATGACACCAAACTCTGTTGAGGATGTGTGGCAACAGGACCTCTCCTGCACTGCTAGGGTGAAGGCAGAAGGGTATGGCCATGGTGAAAGACAGGCAGGCTTTTACAAATCCAATGTTGCTCTTGCCATGTGATTGAACAATCAAGCTCCTTACTGTTTACCAACATGAGTTGAGAATTGATGTCCCAGACTGATTAGGTGCTGCTGAAAAGCTTTGTGTCTAATGTTGCCGGGATAAATCTGAGCATGTATATTTCCTACCTTTGTTCCCATTTTATCATTTTTTTCTCTTATAAAAGCTTTCTTGCTCTGAGTTTTCTGAAGATGATGGTTTGGAACAAAAATGTTTTCTCTATTTTCCTTCAAAGTTGTCTTTGAATAGAACCTATCTTCACACCAATTGGACTCCAAAGGTATTTTGTGGAGGTAGACGAGCAGCAGAGTCTAGTTCCCCACCACTCCCCAATAACTCTTCCACTTGGTAATGTTGTGGAAGTCACCTTCAGCAAGGGACCAAAGCAGCACTCAGAGGACAGGAGAACTCAGGTTTACCTGCGCTGCCAGACCCAGATGAAACTCTGGGCCCTGAGCTGAGGTTATACAGGGCTTTTATACAAAATTTGACATTATTTCTTAACTATTAAAGCATTGGTGGGTTTGAATTCTTGACCTATGTGACTAAGGACCATGAGAGGAAAGTCTCCTGATAAGCAGTTCACCAAAGCAGAACAAAGGCAGAGAAACATCTGCAAGTGATAATGGGAAACGGCCTTTATCTCAGGCAGCAGTTTCTCAAGATAACTGCAAGAACTGTAATTCAAACCTAGCATAGAAACGTTACAATTTAAATAAGCATTTAAACATCACTCTTTCAAAGACCAGTGATTAAGTAACACTCTTAACAAATACCAAAGCTAGAAAGCAATATTTCCCTCTTCATTCTCTCCTTTTTATGCCTGTTTATATCACACGAGGCATCAACATTTATCAAGCTGGATATTTAAGGTCTTCCTGTTCTATTGCCTGATAGGTAGGTCCAGAAGTCAAGACCATCTGTCGTTTTATTGCCTCTAGGTGCTACATAACAAACTGGACCAGGCAGTTTAAAATGCAAGGATGGAATACCAAGCCTAAAACTATCATAATGAGGGGTCTTGCCAGGGGCAAGAGCCAAGCTTCCCAACTCCAATAGTTTTCCTAAATTAACTAGAAGTTTTCTTATTCTTCTGCACTCCAGTTTTATTGGTACTCCCAGGGAAGTTTCCAGAGAATCCAGACCAGGTCCACCTCTTGACTTTTGATCAATAACAGCATGATGTCAGACTTTCAAGTCCCCACTGTCATGGCAACTCTAGGTCACCTTGACCCATGCTGACAAGTTCCACTTGGATTCTTGACCATACATTCTTACGGATTTTATGGTTAGGAGGAGCTATCCTATTTCCCAGAGCTTCAGGATCTGGTCACAAAAATTTCCTGGGTTCCTCCCATAGATACTATCTTGGGCCTGCGTTTTGTCTGCTGAGGAATTGATATATCCTGTCCACTTAGGCCAACAGGGCTGCAGGTAAGTTGCTTTTTGGAAAAGAAATCATGTAAAGGTCAGCACGGTGGGCCCATTTTATAGATTTATTCTCTTCACCTCAAGTTCCCCCATCCTCTTTCCCTGACAATAACACTAATTTCAATATTGGTTAGGGGTATGACCTTGAACAAAACATTAACCTTTCTGAGTCTCACATTGTGCCATTAAGAAAATGACAGTTTGGGTTAGATAGACTTACTTCAGAGACTCAGTTTATTTTATTTTTTTTTAGAATTTTCTGGATTTTGATAATATTAGGCTTAATAAACTAGGTAAGAAATTCTAAATATTTGTATAAGGCGTAGAAACCTAGGGGAAAAATGCTATTCTTATCGAAAACTTGATCCTTGTCCCTGATGCCAATCCAATAGCCAGGAACAGTTTTGAGGAAAAGGAAAAAGTAGTTTTATTGTTTTGTTAGCCAAAGGAGAAAGACAGGGGACTCCTGTCCCAGAGGCTATAATTCTGCCCATCCAGGGGAGCAAGGGGCTTTTAAAGAGGTGGTTCAAAGGCTACCTTTCATGCATTCTCTTGTAAATCACTTGTTAATTTGGGAGGTAGTTATTTCCCCAAAGTCTATACTAGTTCCTTCCTGTGATAGATGTGTGCTCAAGGACAGATAACCCTGCCTTGGGTGCGAAAGAAAGATAGTCCTGTTTCCCCTGAGATTAGGGAGGAGGAGAGTTTAGAGAGGAACAAAGAAAGAGAGAGAGAGAGAGAGAGAGAGAGAGAGAGAGGAGGCAAAAGAAACCTGTCCATTTGAAAACTAAGTTGCAGTGGCAGAATAGCAGGGCTATATTCAAAGCATAAAGTAGTAATTTCTTAATGTAATTTAACTGAGGAAAATTGAATACTTTCTGAGTACTTTTAAAATTCTTTATAAAAATATCCAAGTTTTAATCAACATAATAAGAAAAAGTTTGAGCTCTAGAGTCTGAGGGATTAAGTTTGAATCCATCCTTGATCTTTCATTTATTAAGCTGAGATTTTGGACAAGCTACCTATTCTCTCTGAGTCTAAAATTTCTCATTACAGAGAGAAAGAGAGAGAGAGAGAGAGAGAGAGAGAGGGAGGAGACAAGTTACCTATTCTCACTGAGTCTAAAATTTCTCATTACATAAATACAGAGAGAAGGGGGGTGGAGAGAGCAAGTGCAGGGGAGAAAAACCTTCAAAAAATGGGCTTTTGTAGTCTATTTCTACAAATGTGATATTTAATAAGTTAGTTATTAATAATTTTTATTATTAAGTAACATATTTTTTCCTTATCTTTCAGTCTCCTCCTTGAATCGTGACCTGAAAAACCTTTAAACATGTTGTTAGTGAAACCAGAGAAAAACTTTCGGGCAGGTATAAAAAGCATGTAAAATAGAGTCCATTACTCTCAGAGCACAAAAATCCCTGTATCCAGGAGTTTGACTGCATACATGCTCTCTTTCCATTTTATTTTTACTTAGAATTCTTATTCATAGGAATTATTCACTTATGCATCCAAAAAATATTTGAATATCTGCACAATGTTTATTGCTCCAGGAATTGGAGAGAAGGTGGACAAGACAGACATGGCCACTGCTATCAGAGCACTTACATTTTAGGCGGGTGAACATATATTGTTGCCAGAATAAGATCTGGGCTGAGTGCTGCCCTTAGGCCAATATTTGGTAGTCAAGGGTTAATAGGAATCAAGTTATTCAAGGGCAGGTAGCAGGTATCTTGGAAGACTATAGACCTGAAAGTTAACATCCATCCCCCCGCCACCCCAAGATACCCAAAGGACTTTTTTTTCAGGGAGGGAAAGAAGGAGCAGGGCTATTCCCTGCTGAGTTAAGGGAGTCTTAGCCTCCAGGGCAGCTGTACCTTGTTTTCTTCTTTTGAACATCACTTTGACTTCCTGGGGTTAGATAATTCTTTTTAGGTAAACATATTACTTTTCTGCAAGGTAAACTTTGCATCGATTTACAAGCTTTGTAAAGACTAAGGAAGGCAGTTACAAAGGTCACCGTATGTTCTGGACTTTGTAAATATAAAGAAGGAATTAGAAGTTAATATGTTAATTATTTAGGTGAGACTTCTCTTTAGAATTTAGAATGTTGGGCAACAAGGAGGGGGCACAATATTTGCAAAAGGATTAGGAAGAGCAAAAAAGAGCAAACAACAGCAGTTTTGCCAATTAGGTCGCCAAAGGCACTGCCCTGTTACAATATTACCCAGCTATTGTCATAATTAAATACTAGATTGCAATTGCAACAAATCTCACCAAGGAGATATACAGGCTTCTATGATCGCATATATCAGAAGGCCTGATGGTTTTTGTTCTAAGAATCTGGAAGCAAAAATAGAATTACGGAACTGAAATAAAAGCTACCAAGATGCAGAGAAAACTGTCAAATTTATAGGATATTTTACAGCATATTTGTTCAGATTTTCTATACCCTAGTATAATAACTTTCTTCTGATACCAGAGCAGAGTCAACACACTATGAAAGAGTGGCAGGGCATTATTTCAACTTTATATCTTCCTGCTGTTTTTACGCCCTGGCCCATGTTTTTTGCTTTTTAGATTTATTTTATTTTATTTTTTGACATTTTAAAATCTTTATTCAAAGACCATGCAATATTCCATAGTTTCCAAAATAAAAACACCTGTTACTTCTACTGTGATTTTTCCAATATATTGTTCATTTCATCAGTTCCTGAAGCATATTATTTAAACCTAATTCTTACATAGCTCCAGCAAGGGAAAATTAGAATATTTTCAAAATAATCAAATAATACCCATTCATTCATTATTATTATTATTATTATTTTATTTTATTTTTTTTTTAGGAAATGACTGTCGTAGAAAACATTTGACAGAATCCAAGCCTTTGCTAGCATATTTTTTTTATTTACGGAAGTCAAACTCAGACTACCAAACAAAAGGATTATTCCAAAAGTGGTATTTATCACCAAGTTGGAGATGGCCACAAGGACTGTGACAGAAGATAATAAGCCCTTAAGAACCTAGATGCCAAACCTTGTACTAGGGTCTTCTCTTCAATAATGGCCTAGTGCTCTGTTTAATTTTTTTTTTTTTTTAACATTTTAGTATATAAATCTAGCTTTAAAAGTCTACCCCAATGTACTTGTAGGTGAAGGACTCTATGCTGAAAGTGAAAGCTGTTTAGGTAATACATTTCCTTTTCTTGGTTAGGCAATCTTTCTGAAAAACAGAATCTCACTGTTTTACTTGGGAAAAGTTAGTCCCTCTGAAAACAGCAGCGGGGCAGGATGACACATAGGGTCACAATCTCACATCAGCTCTGCTAAATGAGGTAATATTGAACTTGGGACAATCTATTCTGCTTCATTTCTTTTCTTGAGCAATTTATAAGCAACAGAAAAGTTGCAACATAGAAGAATAAGCATCTACTTATGCCTTTTTTTTTTTTTTTTTTTGTGATGCTGGGGATTGAACCCAGGGTCTTGAGCATACTAGGCCAGCACTCAAACAACTGAGTTATATCCCCAGGCCCCAAGCATCTACTTATTCTTCACCTGGATTTACCAGTTAACATTTTATCATATTGACTTTATCAATCTCTTTCTGCATTTGATACTTTAAGAATAAAATGCACAAACACACACATCTCTATGCAATCATATGCTATATTATCACAGATGAGGTCTAAAGAGGTCCCCCAAAGGGAAAAGGGGATCTCAACTCAGCTCTGACAGGTTCTCAATTTATACCACAGAAATGAATTTCAGGATGCATCAAAAAAGGCACAAGCGGGGATTTTTTCAGGAAAGTAAACAATTAAGCAGGGTACACACTCAAGTGAAGAGATACATTTTGGGGATCTCAGACTTCTTTTTTTGAAAGAAACATTTTAAATGATGAACATGACAAGCTGAACAGGGTGGTATTAGCCTAATGAGCTGGATTTCTTTGATCGTGGAATACATACCAGGCCATCCTTGTCTTCTTAAAATCTTCATGTTGAGTTATCTATTTAATGTATAGCACTTGGATTATACCCATATCATGGGTCTTTAACCATCACTCACTTTAGGCTTCTTTAATCAGTCTAAAATTACATTCTGTGAACTAACAAATCATGTGTAGGCACAAATTAGCTGGATTCATGGTAACTTAAGACTTATTAGATCTTTTAAGAAAGCAGGCCTGGCGGTAAAAGGTCTACTGGTGAAGGCAAGGGTGTTTAGGGAGGTGTTAGATCTAAGGTTAGAGTCCCTCTTTCCTTTCTTTTAACTTACCCTATTTCTTCTATCCTTCCAGTATTGTTTGAGAACTGGTTATATATCATGACACTTTGTCTTTAAACACTTCAGCATGTATCTTCTAAGAATGAAAACACTCTTCTACAACTACAAAACCACCATAGCATTCAGAAGATTTAACATTGGTACAATTTTATTACTGAATATATAATCCATATTTAAATGTCATCAGTTGCTTCAACAATATAGATTTTAGGTTCTTCTATTCTGTTTTTTCTCAGATCTTACTAGCATAAGAATTACTTGTTATTTTCCTTTAGAATACCTTAATCTAAAATTGTTTTTCCGATTTTTATGATATTGGAATTTAGAAACAACCATAGTTTGATCTTTTCCAAATTTGCTCTCAGTTTTGACTTGTCTTTTTTTTTTTCTTGAAGATTAGATTCAGGTTAATAGACCATACTAGGCTATATTGTTATACATTTAAGCTTATATCAATGGACAAGAGAGGTGAGGAAGAGCAGAAAAGCACTGGGTGTTGGGAGTAGGAGCAATAAAAAGGAAGTGAGAGTTCCCCAAAGTAAACCATTTAGACATTTTAGCTTAATATTGCACTTGAACTTGAAAGTAGTTACTCTTAAAAACAAGCAAAAATAAAAGATAAAGATAAAATACATGTTTAAAATTACTGTTTAAAATGTGTTATTTTCTACACAGATCTGGAAAGCATCCACCATTCAAAACTTTTCTTAGGGCTTCCTTGACATCCTTGTTCCTAAGACTATAGATGAGGGGGTTAAGCATGGGAATCACTGTGGTATAGAACACAGAGGCCACCTTCTCCTGAGTTGTGTCATTGGTAGTTGGTTTAAAATACATGAAGATGACGGAGCCATAGAAGATCCCAACAGTTGCAAGATGGGAGCTGCAGGTACTGAAGGCTTTGGACCTTCCCTCAGCTGAGTGTATATGCAGGATGCTGGAGAGGATGAAGGCATAAGAGATGAGGATGGCTAGAGCACATGCAAATGCATTAAATGCAACCAAAACTATCACCAAAAGCTCCTTGGTGTAATCTCTTGAGCAAGATATACTCAGAAGTGGGAGGATATCACAGAAGTAATGGGGGATGACATTATTTCCACAGAATGAGCGGCTAGATATGTAGCTAGTATGAACCAAGGCCCCAAAGGCCCCCATTGAATACACACTGGTGACCAGTAGCAAACAGACTGTGTTGGACATGGTAACACTGTAGAGCAAGGGATTACAAATGGCAACATAGCGATCATACGCCATGGCTGTCAGCATGTAGGAGTCATCAATAACAAAGAAGCAGAATACAAAGAGCTGCACCATGCACTCAGGAAAGGAGGTGAAATTCTTCTCTGATACAAAGTTCACTAACATCTTGGGAATTATGACAGAGGAGTAGCAGAGATCTATGAAGGACAAATTACTGACAAAGTAATACATGGGGGTATGAAGCTGAGAGCTGATCTTGATTAAAATGACCAAGCCCAAGTTTCCTAACATTGAGACCACATAGATCAATAGAAACAGAAAGAAGAGAGGGAGCTGGAGCCCTGGGAGGTCTGTTAACCCCTCAAGGACAAACACAATTGCTGAGGAACGATTCCCTATGCCCATTCTTTTCTCTGTTGTTATAGGTGGAGTGGTGCAAGGGGGACACTCTCATAGGACAAACACTGTCATCTGGTAACATTTAGCTGTTTGAGATCCAAGGAATGACATAATTTCCAACAGACTCAGAATTTCATAATCTAAACCCAGCAAACTAGAATCTACTTTTCATTTAATTCTTATTATGATGGTGATCCTTCATTTGGCTTCAGCTTTTATTACTCCCATATGACATTTACAAAAGAAACTCATTTAATCTCTACAAAGAGAGCTATAGTTGTTCCTGTGAATAAAAAATAACTTCACAGAGCTGTTGTTCTATTTGGTTGATTTTCTATCCACAAAAATTTGTGTCCTCCTCTTTTTTTTTCTTTCTGCTGAATTATAGATGTATTCAATCAGATGAAAACATTAATTTGGTTTTTATATTTCTGAGCATTTGCTTAATATTCATCCCACATAAGCATTTAGTTTTACATAAAACTTAAAGGTGTGTCCTCTTCTGATGTCTTGGAACTTGATGTCTTACTGATCCCCTAGAACTTCCCCTTCGACTTCAGCATCTGTACCCAGCTCACTCAGCCTCTCACTCAGATCTCAAAGGGCTTTGTTCTCCTCCAAGCTTTCCACCCCCTCTGGGTTCCTGGTTTCGAGTTTGCTGTTCCTTCTTCCTATTCAAGTTATGATACAGAATGAGAGGAATGAAGTCATGCTGGGGATAAGGGATGAAGGCCCTGCTAGAAGGGAGTTGTTATCATGCACACAGAGACTGTGGAGAAGGAGAGCAATAGCCAAGCATGGTGCTGCAGTGATGAGATCCCTCATGTGCCAGGCGAAGGTGAAGAGCATGGTATTCTCTTCATTCTATGTTTGAAACAACTCAAGATAGAGATAGAGCCGTTGTCTCCACTTTACAGATGTACTGAATCTGAGTGACAAACAGGAAAGAGATTAAGTAAGCACTCAATCAATGTCCCAAACTTGAAGGTAATATTATTTTCATGATTTTACAGAAGAATTTATGTAAAATTTCTGAGGTCACCCAGTAAGCATGAGAGCCAAGACTTGCGTCTTGTCAGTCTTATTTAAAAACGAATGTGATCTGTAAAGCATTGAACCTTAATACATCATGATAACTTCTGTACAACTCTAGTTATTTTTATTCATTATTACTAGTTCTAAATTATTTCCTTTAATATTTTCTTCCTGTTAAAAAATACCAGAGTAGTCTTATAGACTTTTTAAGCATTGGTAGCATTTTGTCCTCATATGAAAATAAGATTGTATTTATTCCAAAGGTGGAAAAATCAGAAATGGAAGACATGAACACGCACAAACACGCACACACACACATGCTATCCTGTGAAAAATTGCCCCTCAATTCCTACAATGTAGCTGTGTTATAAAATAAAAACAACAAATTCTTTTGGGCATGGAAACTCTTCCTTTAGTTTTCCAATTATGAAAGTGATATAAATTAAAAACATTTCTGCTTTGAAGATAATCAATGAAATAAAATGAAAATAGGCCTCCGGTTACTAAGACGAGGATGAAATAGAATGGAACATACAAAGAACTGGTGGGGTGTGAGTGACACTTTGGAGCATGTACAAAGAAGGTCTGTGAAAAATAACATTTGGATAGAATGTGAGTAACTTCATTCTCCAACGTTTCTCAGAACAGCTCCCTCTGGTTAAACCAGGCTCACCAGTGTTTCCCAGGTGTCCCTCTTCTCTCTCTGTGATTTTGCTCTATTCCTGTGTCTGCTCCCATTTGTACTTCCACACAATCATCCACCTTTCTCATCTATTTAAAAAGTCTCCCTCTCCAGGTAAATTCTCTGAGTTCCACAACATTTCTTTTGCTATGATTTCTTCCTTCCCCCAAAGCTACTTTTTAACTTTTTAGAAACACATATACTTTATTATAGTTGTGTTTTAATCATATTAAGTAGTAAAGATCTCAGGTCTTAAAGTTGAATGAAACTGGATTCATTTTCAGGCAGCTTTTGACTTTGTGACCCTGAAGAGGTTATATTTCCTGATTAAACCCATTTCTTCATATACAAAAGAAAAATAATTTCTATCATATGTTGTTTTTAAAATGGTCCATTCTTTTATTTATCCAAGGCTGCTGAGAGTCTTTTGTGTCCTGAAGATACAATATTAAATGACACAAATTCCTGCTCTCAGAAAACTTATATTCTAAGAGGAGATTGATAAACACAGGAACATACAGCATTTAGAGTCATGTAGTAAGAAAATATTATAAATAAAACAGCTATGTAAAGGGCACAGGTTGGTAATTAGGGAGAGCAGTCCAGGGAGGACTCTAAGGAGGTGAACTTTGAGCTACATCCTGAATTCAGGAGAGCTGCCTCCCTGTTTCAGTCAGAGTAAACATCAAATTCAAAGGCTCAGAGAGAGCATGCTTGGCATGTTTGAAGATCAGCCAGGAGACCAATGAGGTTGCAGCAGAGAGAACGAGGAAGAGAATGATAGTAGTGGAGCTAGGTACCAGTAGTCGGTCTTGGTGAAAAAACACAAATCTCATTCAAGGAGTGATGGGACACTATTGGAGAGTTTGCAGAAGGTAGAGTATTGTGCACTCTGACTCATATATCTTAAAGGGTCACTTGGTCTTTGGTTATTCTATTAAGAATATTTTCTCTCTCTCTCTCTTTTTTTTTTTTTTTTTTCAGTGCTGGAGATTGAACCCAGGGCCTTGAACTTACGAGGAAAACACTCTACCAACTGAGCTATATCCCCAGTCCAAGAATATTTATTAAGGAGTCTCATAGGAGTACATTTAGGAGTCACACAAAGTGTGCTCCAGTTGCAAGATGATTGCTTGAGTCAGAATGGCAAAGGTGGAAAAAGTTAAAAATAAAAAAAAGCAAAGTAATCTGGTTGGGGTCGCACATGTTGAATATGGTGTTTGAGAAGAGTAGGAAGTTTTGGATCAACAATCTGGGCCTAAGATGGTCAATAATGGTGTTAGACAAGTAGGTTTGGCAGGTATTTTTCTGTTTTGCACATAATAATTTTTATGCCTATTATAAAGTCAAATGGATAGGTTAAACAGGAAATTTCATATACAGGTTTAGAGTCCAATGGAGATGTCTAGCTGGGACATGGTTTTTCTAAGTCATCAGTGCATATATGGTATATGGTATTTAAAACTATGAAACTGGATGAGATCACCCAGGGATGCTGTTTGCAAAGACCCTACACCAATGGTGGCTACGTGGAAAGTCATCAACAAAATTCTGGCACTTCAATTTTTACTGTTATTACCAGAAATTGTGCTGGATAGAAAGGATGTTTAGAGCCTCTTCTTTGTTCTCTTTTCTGTTCCTTTTTGCTTCTTTACCTTCTTGAATAACTCACCACTGCCGTAGTTCCAGAGTAGGAGTCCAACTGAGCATCTGTCATTGTGGATTAGAAGCATCAAACAGAGACTCTGGGAACTAGTGGAGACCCTGTGCCTGTTTGTTCTATGTTCTGTCTTCCTTCAGCTTCTACCTACATACTGACTTCTGCACACTTCCTAATTTTTAATTTCTTACAATATTCAAAGGAAGTAACTCATCCAGAGATACACAAAATTGTCTTATTTTTTCTTTCAATTCTTTGTCTTTGCTTTGGTTGTATTTATGTTCTTAACATTTTTTTATGTTATTTTAGAGAGTTTTAAATAATGATTGTTACAAATAAAGGAAAAGATTGGGTACAGTGCCATGTTTCCATGTTGATGTACTTCTAATAAATATTTTTTAAAAATTCCTGTGTGAAGTATGACATTAACAAACATGATTTGACATTCCTTTGCTTGACCAGGTGCTAGATACAAAGATTCTTTGACATTTCCTAATAGCTTAAGAGCCTAGTTTCAAAAGATTTTTATTATTTGTGATGACAAATATCTAACTTATTGAACATCCTGTTGGAGGTTTCTCATAATTAGAAATAAGGGAGAGAGGAGGAAGCAGAATGATTATCTGGAATAATGCAAACAGAGGCAATCCCAGAGATGCTCTCCTTTCACTTTTAAGGCTTGCTTTCTGGACACTTATGAATTCCCTACTGGGAAAACAAAAAGTGGGAAGGGCATCATTTTTAATCCTGGATGTAGTTGTTAATGAGTGGGCTAGAAGTTAGGAACTTGAGCTTTTATACATAGATTGACCAATTTTTTTTTTTTTTAAAGAAACTGGCTTAGTACTTTAATGTTAGTGTCCTTTTAGTAACAGGGATTTCTGATTTGAGCAAACATTGTGTCGTTATGTTATTTAATGCATCTGAGAAGGTAAATGTCTAAGTTCAACACAATAAGAGATATTAATAGGAACAGATTTATAACAGGGAAGAAAGCCAAGAGTGTGACAGCAGTCCAGGTTCCAAGTACATGGAAGGAGAAATGGTCTCTGCAAAGCAGTTTGTGCCCCCTGCCTGCCATGAAGCAGAGTGCCTGCTGCTCAGGCTTGTTCATCAAGGACAAGCCCATAGCATAGAGGAGAATTTTTAACCATCTTTCAAAGTTAATTTTTAATCACAGTCACTTACCAAATCCAGGTAGAACTTTGTGACTTACCTGAATATTGTCACCAGGGAAAGTACTGCTGCTCTCCTATGAGTTTGTAATAGTTATTCAGATAGCACATATATGTGAATACATACACTCACGTCCATATATGTGAATACATACACTCACATACACAATTATCAAATAGTTTTAACATCAAATACTAAGAGCCCAGTACCTTTCAGATCCTGGAAAAATAGAAGAATGAATTCTGAATAAGAATTCAAGGTCTATTAATGAAGAGAACAGCCTAAGATCCATCCAAACAGAGCAAGAAGAATAATTCTACAGAATTTTAGTTTTCTATTATTAAAGGAAAATTTTATTTGGATTTGCTCAAACCTCCTGAGATGATTGTGAGCCAACAGTCCCCATAGGGACTTGTCTTTTTAGTAATTAGACGCAATAGGGAAGAAAAAATTACAAAGTTTGTGTTTGTCGGCAATATTACAGCATTCTCATTAATCCCTCGAGTATTCAAAACATAAGATAAAACATTTTCTCCTGAGTGTTAGGAAAGTTAGTAATGCTTCCATAATAAATCCCAAGCTGTTGTCAACATGTGAAAAATCAAATTGCTTAATAAAAACAAAAGAAAGGTATTTCTCCTTAGTATTTTAAATTTTCTATAAATTAGCCGAGACTCACTTGATCTTCTCCAAACATTGGAGCAGTTTGTTTAATTGCTAACCCATCTGACATTTTGGAATAATACGTGAAGAAAAAAAATAAGTGAACTAGTTCCTTTTTGTAATGTGAATATAACCAGGTTCTGAGACATTTTAACAAAATGTTGTGTACCTGTGGAAATTTTCCAGCTCTGGTCTCCTATGCAATTTTCCAGCACAGATCTAACTTCATCTATTAACTTTTGCCAATCTAATTCATTGTGAGTTGTCTTTTCCTTTATAAAAATTTTAAGTGCTCTATCAGGGTATGATTGACACACAATAAATAGTATATTTAAGCATTATGATTCTAGATAAATTTGGCCTATGTATTTACTCATGAAACTACCTCCAAGCTGAGAAAATAAATATATACACCCCCAAAGAAATTTTCTCGTGCTCTGTAGTTCCTTCTTCTGAACTAACTTTCATCCCTCCCTAGGCAATGACAAATCCACTTTTGTCACTACAGATTAGTTTGCACTTTCAATAATTTTATATTTAGACAATCATACAGAACATACTCTGCTTGGCTTCATCTATTGAGCACGGTTACTTTGAGATTCACCCATATGCTGAACACAATAGTCCACATCAAGGATTAGCAAATTTTTTCTCTAAAGAATCAGATAGCAAACATTCTAAGTTTTATGAATCATGGGTTCTCCATTGCAACTATCAATTTTTTCCCCTCTAGGAAAAGCAGACATGGGTATTACTTATAATAATAATAATAATAATAATAATTATTATTATTATTATTATTATACTAGAGGGTTAAACCCAGGGATGCTCCACCTCTGATCTCCAACAGCAGTCCTTCTTATTTTACTTTAATATAGGGTCTTACTAAGTTGCTGAGGCTGGCCTTGAACTTATGATCTTCCTATCTCAGCCTCCTAAGTTGCTGGGATTACAGATGTGTGACACTTATCATGACTTGAGATTTGAATTTTATGCTTTTTTTTTTCATTTTGTGCAACTACTTGAAAATGTAAAAGACAATCTTAGCTCATGAAGAATACTAGAATTAACTGTGGGCTGGATTTGGTCCATGGGACAAGCTTGTACCTCCATTGTATATCTGATGAGTGTACTAGTTACTTGGGTGAATTTACTCATCAAAACTCATTAAATTGCATTACTTTTGCTGTGTTTAATTATTTTTAAATCTACTAAACAAAAGTCACAGTATGACAAAAGACAAGCTACTAAGTGGGAAACGATAATTGAAACATATGTACCCACAAAAAACTGATATCCAGAATTGTAAAGAATTCCCACAAACTAAGAAGAAAAGGGCAAGCAGTCTAACAGAAAACCAGAAAAAAGATATGAGCAGCCAAATCACACAGGGAACAGGAATCTCAATAGCCAATGAGCAAATGCAAAGAAGTTTAACATCATAGAATGAGAACAGCATGAGAGTTCAGGATACCATATTTCAAGGGCTTCTTGCTGTTCTGGAAGTAATTTTGGTCTTATGAAATTCTTTTTAGTAAAAAGAACCATAAATAAATTGGGAGGCAGTAGACCTGGGCTCCAGATTCACTTGAGAGGTCACATTCCAGATTGTCCTCATCTGTAAAGGAATCCTGCTCCAACCTTTCCTCATAGGATCATTGCTAGAGCAAGATGAGGTAGAGGTGTGAGCAAATTAAAAAGACAATCTCTATAAACTTGACACTTAATCATTTAGTATGGTTTCTCTGGTAGGAAAATGATGATATCCTTTCTTAAGGGCTCAGATTTTTTCTTTTTTCTAAAATGGCTACAGGGATGTTGTATATTTGTTTCTCAGGAAATTACCAGTTTTATGATTGTAAATCTCAAATAAGAGTCTCAAGGTATGAAAATTTCAAAAACACAGTTATTTGTAATAAAATACTAGATCAAATAAAAATAAAATATGCGTACATTTCTACACACAGATTTCTAATTTAATGGGGTGCAATAGCTTCATCCACATACACTGATCCCTCACAAAATGCACAGTGGATTTTAACAGGGCTGAAAAGGACACAATACTGTGCTTCTCAAATCATGGACAGGGCACAACCCAAGATGGCTTGGGAAACCTCCACATAATATATAAACAGGGATCACTTCTTTACAGACCAAATTTGGCTTAAAAATGTGATGATGAGCTGGGCGTAGTGGCGCACGCCTGTAATCCCAGCACTTGGGAGGCTGAGGCAGGAGGATCACGAGTTCTAAGCCAGCCTCAGCAACTTAGCGAGGCCCTAAGGAACTCAGTGAGACCCTGTCTCTAAATAAAATACAAAATAGGGCTGGGGATGTGGCTCAGTGGCCAAGTGTCCCTGAGTTCAATCTCTCTGGTTCAAAAAAAAAAAAAAATGTGATGATGAAAACCCAGCAAGTAGAATATGAACAAGGACTTTTGAAAATTGCAGCAACTCTCTGTCTTTCCCATCTCATGCTGTGGTCCCCAATATTCTTTCTTACCTGCCTTTGAAGTTACTTCAGTGGAAAAATCTAAGAATTGCCACAATAACATAGAACCAGAAGGTAGAAGACATAAATTGGAAGACTGGCTCCACCACAAAATGCTTTAGCCTCCCTCTCTCACAATTCTGCCAAGGTAATTTCTTCAAGATTTTGTGAAGTGCATCATTAGGTGAAGCCTGGAGGGCTATTCCAAAGGCCCTGTCGAATGACAGTCATGACCTGGCATGTTAATCTTTGTGTAGACTCTGATCTCGGTCCTGCAAGCTTAGAATCTTAACTTTGTCTGCACATAGACAGGAAACAAGAGTTTTGGGGAGGAATGGAGTTGACAATGGCCAAGATGATAAACACTAGCAGAATGCTATTTTTTTAAGTGACAACGAAATAAGGATACTTGAAGGTATTATTCATCTTCTGATTCAGTTGAGCTATGTAGCAAATGAACCCACTGATTACAAAAAAAAAAAAAAAAAAAACAACAAAAAACAAAAAACAAAAAACTCTGTTGGTTATAGGCTCTTGCAAAAAGCAGCCTGTATGGCTCATTCTTTCCCTGTGGAGAAACAACCACCACCAAAAGAATTAAAAAAAAAAATACAATTGATTGGGTTGGAAAATGGAACAAAGTGGAAAAAATCATCACCTCAAGCTAATACAGAGAGAAGCAATGTGATTTATGCCAGGTTACATGTTTTTGAGAAGTGATGACAAGAGCAAGCATTCTGACATTTGTGGTTTATCTACGCCATCACATATTTCACATCTCCCCACTTTATTCCACTTTATTATCTCTAGAATTCAACGTTTTTAACAACGAATTTTACATAAAAGAAAAACACACGTCTTTGGCTATAAAAATTTGGCAAATGGATGCACTAGTACAAATTACAATGCTTTCATGATCTATATTTCTGTATCCCCAAGTATTTCCCTCAAGTCTGTTTTCAGTCAGTCCCTGAATCCTCTAAAGTTTGTTCTGTTTGTTTCTTAATAGGTTAGCTTTGCCTGGCCAGGCAATTCAGGTCAACTGTTTGTATAGACCTATCCTTCTGGGCTCAGCTTTGTACGGTCAGTGAGGTTTATCTATGTTGCCATATATATCAGTAGTTCATTCTTTTCATGACCTCCTACTATTTTATGGCAGGAATATACCCTCTTTGTTTATTCATCTACAAGTTATTGGATATTTAGGTCATTCACACTGTTATGAATAAAGGTGCTGTAAACCCTCTTGTACAACTCTTTTGTGAATATATGTTTTAATTTCTCTTAGGAAAAAAAACATACCACATGGTCTCATATGTGGAATCTGAAATGTAATCTCATAGAAGTAGAGAGTTGAATGGTGGTTACCAGATGCTGGGGACAGGAGGGGAGAGCAGTGGAGAGGTTCAACAGTGGGTACCACCGAGTTGCAGTTAGATGGAAGTGAGAATTCTGATGTTCTATTGCTCAGCAGGGTGATTATAGAAATAATGCACCGCACATTTCAGAAACCTGTCAGAAAGGATTTTGAAAGTTTTCGCCATAAAGAAATGATAAATAATTGAGGAGATAGTTGTATTTTACCTTATTTGAACATTAGGGAATGTATAAAAACTTCATGTTACCCAACTAATATGCACAATTTTATGCTTTTATTAATCAGCTAAAATAAAGTTAAATCATAAAAAGCTAGATGTAAGAAAAATACCTATATGTGGAACTGTTGTGCAAAAAGTTGGCAGGTTTAGTTTTATTTAAACACCTAATACTTTTAATATGGTTTTATGTAGTTTCACATTCCCACAAGCAATACATGAATGTTCTTGTAACTCCGCGTTCCCCTGCACACCCCCATCCTCTCTCTTATTTTTTTCTGATGCTGCTTATTGAACCCAGGGCTTTGTGTATGCTAAGTGCCCTACCATTGAGCTTCACCTCCATCATTTCTCAGTCTCTTTAATGTTGTTTCCAGAGTTTGAAGTTTTTGCCATTTTAATGGTTGTAGAGTATTACGTCAACGTGACTGGACCCATACCTTTGAAAGCTTACTCCCACACTTCTTTTCTAAATTACATCTACTACAGCTGGAATATCAGTGATGCTTTTGTCTCCCTAATTTGTAATACAGCCAACCAGGAATGTCTGGAATTTACTGGGCAAAGGTGGACATTTCTTCTCTCCAGATGACCTCTCCACTAACTGCCTTAACTTCTTTGCCTCACGATATTTGAATTTTTACATGGAGTCTTAATTTCCCAGAAATAATTCTTCTAAGGGATTGGATGTGGTATCAGTCAAGTCATGGACCTGGAAATCAGTGAAGTGTCATTCCATCTATTTACCAAGTTAGTCAGAGTCCACCCAGAGTCAAGGAAGAGGGATGGGTGCCCCTTATAATGCAAGGGGGGGACTAATAAATGCCCATCTTTAACTCTCTATGCGTATACCTATTTGTTCTAGGACCATGTCTTAAGAAAGACATTTCTTTCTTGTCTTGAACTTCTTTGGCACATTTAACAAAAAATATGTACATGTGTATATTTCTACATAATTACTTATCCCATTGATCTATATATCTATCCTTTAGCTAAAAGCTGCACTACCTTGATTACTATAGCTTTATCGTGATTCTTGAAATCAGCTTTGTTCTTTCAGCAATTACTTTAAGGTTGCAGAATGGGACATTTGCCTATCTTTTATTAAGTTTATTCCTGCTTTTGCAATGGTTTTGACATTATGAAAAGAGTAATGTTTCAACTTTTATTTTCGAATCGTTCACTGCTGGAATATAGAAATACAGTTGATTTTTGTATATTGACCTATGTCCTAAAATAAACCCATTGGTGTTTTAAATTTTTTACTTTTAATTTTCTATGCTATCAGTGTTGGAATCTGAAAAAAAAATCAGTTTCTTCTTTTGTAAAAATAAAACTTATGTTTTTCTCATTCTTTATATATGCAATACTGGTTCAGATCAGGAGTGTCACAGTGTCCTGGGGCAGCCAAACAAAGCTTCTCAAGTCCTCAGTAATCACACAATATGTGCTATTTTCTTGCAAGAGTTACAGGGAAACAGTGAAGTAACTAATTCAAATCAGCATAGGAAGCCACTGCTCTGGGTTTCTAAAATTAAATACTGTCATGTGGAGCCAATTAAGTTAAGAAATTAGTTTTCGTTATTTAGTGTGGTTTTATCCCTCAGTTATAACACAAACAATCCTGACAGTAAAATATCATGAATACAATTTTTTTTTCTTTTTTTGACCAGTAATAAGTTCAAGAGAAATTCGGCATAAAATACACCTATCCTCATGGTTGAAAACTGCAAGTTTAACTAAGATGAACTCTTTTCTTGGAAAAACTGGAAGAGTTCATAGTCCCTCTTCTTTTTTATACGTTTCATAACTGAATAAATTACAGATGTTAGCTCTGAAATAATCTAACACTTCTTTTTATGAGATGTGTTAGGGCAGTCCAAGGGAGCTGGTTGTGGGGGGGCGGGCAGCCAGAGCATGTGCGAAGGACCATCAGGTCGCCCACGCGCCCAAGGCACAGCCAATCAGTCACCGGCAGATAAATCCCAATGGCACCTCACACCCACCTGTCATTCAGAGGGACTCCAGCCAATTCCAAAGGGACACGAGTCTCAGCAAGGTCCCGGGCCAATCCCAGGCAGACACTGAACCCCCAAGCCATCCAGGGCCTATCCCGGACCATAAAAGTGCCACCTAGCCCAAGCGCCGGCTATGTACCCCAAAGTCTCCAAAAAATGTAGCATTAGAATTTACATACATCTAGGAAGAGCTGAACTGAAGCTCTGTAGTGGAGAGTCTTAAACACCAGTTACAAAAATTTCTAAAAATTAATTACGATTTTGTGAATTTTCATGTACATGTAAATTAATTCACACACATATTTATGGATATGTGCATGTATATAAATATATAGGAGGTAGCTGTCGTCATTCACATTTAACAATATAAATTAGTTCATATCCAGCATTTTATTGTTTTCTATGTCTCATTTGTTGTGTTATCTTTTACTTGATAATTGCATTTGCCTTTTACATTAAACCGATATTTTAGTGTGCCACTTGACCCTTCCAAATGCATTATTTTGACTGAATAATTAACTTGACTGATACCTGATAACAATTAACAGATACCTGATAACAATTAACTTATAAAATTAGCATAAAATTTTCCACTGCATATCAACATTCCTCTCAATGGCAATAAACAGTTATAATGGTGATATCTGCAAATTACGAATATTTAGTTAGTGGTACAGCACCCTTTCTTTGAATATGGCACTCTGATACCGTTTCTTGCAATGTCAAATCTTAACGTGTCCTCCAATTTTCTCCAATGGATTATGGAGTAAACTTTACTCATGCACCATGATTAGATCCCATGCGTATTACTCAGTTTGATCAAATTTTTCAATACAAACCCAGTATCAGCACTAAAATTTAATTGACAATATTCATTTAGAAGTTAATCTGAATTACCTCTAATATGACTTATTAGTTTTAGATAGTCACAAAATATGAACATTTAAATTCATAACCCAAGGATATTGAGTTTAAAAAACATGGATAGAGCTGGAGGTATAGCTTAGTGGTACAGCATGTACCTAGCATGCCCGAGGCCCTGATTTCAATCCAGAACTCCAAACAAACAAGCAAACAAAATAACATTGGACATTGGACTAGGAATTATACTATTTATGCTGCTTTATTATACTTTAAATGTAGGTGACTTTTTCTGAAACTCTAGTGCATCTATAGATGAAATCAATATGATTGGCTTAAATGTGCACTTGAGTGTGTTTGAGTTAATGTGGGTGTTACACAGATGCTTGGCTTTGCCTTGGAACACCAGCTGAAAGACTTCAGCACCATGATTACTTTAACAAAAAGCCCCAAATGGCTTTCCAGGTTCTCAAATTGGTCAGTCATCTTTGTTCCATGACAAAGCTCTTGATGGGGCAAATATTAAAAGGTAAAGGATTCAGAACAAAACATTTACTGTCTGATGTCCAGGAGACACGGAAATGAGACCTGTTGACCATTAGCCTCAAGGTTCTTTTCTTAGAGGTCGCCTCACTCAGAGAGTTCTTGTAGAAGGCAATAGGGCATAGTATTAAGAGACAGGGACCTTTTTGTGTATTTCACTGAAATGGTATTAACTGAGCAGTACTGATCATTCATGTGTCATTTTTAAATGAACCTAGAAAACATACTTTGTTATCAATACTAAATATCATATATAATACATGATTGACATTAAAGTAGAAGTATAGAGATCACGAGTTTTGGAATAGAACAAATCTTTGGACAATTCCCAGCTCAACCATTAACCAGAGGTGTATAATTTTGAGCATATCTCTGAATTATTTTATTCTATTTTTTTAGTAATTCAAATATTAAAGTTACCTTTATTTACTAACACAGTCAAATTTAAACAACTCTGATTAATTTAGCATTTAATCCTCTTCTTATTTTTCTTTCTGTTAGATTGTTTTGACAAAGCCTTGATTTCCAGCAGTAATTACCAAAAATATCATTGTTTTGTCTTTCCTATGGCTTTGATATCATTATTGCATGCAGCAAATTGATGTTGGGGTCTAGTGTTACCTCTTCTTTACTTTCTTCTTTTATTACCAAAGCTTTCTCTCTCTTCTTTCTCTCTCTCTCTCCTTACAACAGGCAAATTTTGACTAGCTTTCAAGTGTATGTGGTATTACCATAAGCTGAGTAATCCCAAATTTTGGGGGGAGTGTGTGTGTGTGTGTGTGTGTGTGTGTATGTTTGTGTGTGTTTGAGGAGGAAAGTTATATTTCCAGCATTTTAATAAGTTTGGATGAGAACTATTACAAGTGGGTGAACAGATTTATAATAATAAACAGAACATTGTTCAATTGTTTTATCCTTGCATGTTACAGAGGTATAAAATAATGTATTATATGCATATATTAACATATTCTGGTACCTTCAATTATATTAAAATTTGTGAACATCTACATTATGCAAAATATTATGTTAAGCACTTTAGATGAATAATTTTACATGCTAACATGCAACTGGAAATGTCTTTATTGCTGATAGGTATGTAAAATGGAGTAATCACTTTGAGAAACAGGTTATTTTTTTTTTTTAAGTTTATTTAATTTTGATTCATTGAACACAAATGGAGTACAGCTATTGTTTCTCTAGTTGTACACAAAGTAGAGTCACACCATCTGTGCATTCATACATGTACACAGGGTAATGATGTCTGTCACACATTCTGTTATTATTCTTACCCCCTGACCCCAACCCCAACCCTCCCTTCCCTCTCTGCTATCTATCCTTCCTCCATTCTTGCCACCCTTCCACCCCAATTTATGCATCATCATTCACTTATCAGAGAGACCATTCGGCGTTTGGATTTTTGGAATTGGCTAATCTCACTTAGCATGACAGTCTCCAACAGCATCCATTACCTGCAAATACCATAATTTTATTCTTCTTTATGGCTGAGTAACATTCCATTGTGTATATATACCACAGTTTCTTTATCCATTCATCTATTGAAGGGCATCTAGGTTGGTTCCACAATCTAGCTATTGTGAATTGAGCAGCTATGAACATTGATGTGGCTGCATCACTGTAGTAATCTGATTTGAAGTCCTTTGGGTATAGGCCAAGGGGTGGAATAGCTGGGTCAAATGGTGGATCCATTCCAAGTTCTCTAAGGAATCTCCACACTGCATTCCAGAGTGGCTGCACCATCTTGCACTCCCACCAGCAATGTATGAGTGTACCCTTTTCCCCACATCCTCGCCAACACCTGTTGTTGCCTGTATTCTTAATAAAAGACATTCTAATTTGGGTTAGATGAAATCTTAAGGTGGTTTTGTGCCGAAGTCCAGCCTAGCAGGGGTCGTGGCACAGCTTGGTGGGGGGAAGGCATTGGTGACGAGAGTAAAGCGACAGATTCGAAGATCTGAGGCTTAGTTGTAACTTTACTGTTACATGGCTAAATTCTAAGTCCAACTACCATTTCGTACACAATCTATATATATCTATACATTCAACTTGAGTACATTCTTTTGAGGTTACATAGAAGGGGAGGTGTTAAAGCTCTAAGGAAATGTGATGGACATAAGTATAATCAAAACAAATCAAGTTCTACTTAAACAAAACATCACTAAACCATTAACTGGTTCTGATTTTCATCTTACTAGGAATGATAAGAGTCGAGGCCATCCTCATAAACTCTATAGGTTTTGACACGTCATGGTTTAAAATTATGTCAAGGATAATGAACAGTTGTACTTAGACATCGCTGGGAGGCTGAAGCATAAATACCTTTTGACTTGTCTATAGTATATAAAGTGGAACTTCCTTCTGCTAATAGTTAATTGACACCCAAGATACAGCTTCCCATCAATCTTATATGCAATCCACTGTGGTCCCTGAACTGTGAAAACAGTTTCACTAGAGGAGGGCACATCCTGGTTTAGGCTAAAGCAGACAGGCAGTCTGGCTGCGTTAAGCTAACTGAGAGCAGTGGACAATAACTCTTGTTGATCTGACCCACAACTTTTTTTCTGTTTGCTTAAGGTAATATTAATATGAAATCAATTAAGGCTTGAGCAGTGTTATTTTTATGTTCCAAATCATTTAATATCTGATTATCTACTGAAATCTTTACCGATACCAATAAGAAGTAACACGAAAACAAGAAAGAGCATGCCACGTCCACATTTCCCAGAAGATTAGACCATGCAAGAATCTTCATTATTTGCTGCGCCTTCTTCAATTCCCCTCAGTGCTTGACAAGGATTCCACTGAGTTATAAAGATGTTTGCAAGGTCTCATCTTCCTGGGAATTGGGGCCGCTGTTTCCCGTTGTCTTGTTTAATTTTCCTATGTTTGGGAATAACATTATATTGGATTTCTGGGAATTCTAGGGTCTTAGGGGATTTAGAACACAAGAATCAAACAGCTAATCATATTGGATATAACCAAGAAAGGCCCTTGTTCTGGGGTGATAAAAGTATAACTTGGAAAGAGTGCTATGCTCATTTCCAGCAACTTATGCTGGAAATACAATGTCTAGCTATTGTGAATTGAGCAGCTATGAACATTGATGTGGCTGCATCACTGTAGTAATCTGATTTGTTCATACAATATGCATTTTTCATACAAATTGTTCATACAATATGCTTTTGTATCCGATTTGCTAAAGTTTTGTTAAGAATTTTTGCATCTATGTTCATTAGGGATATTGGTCTGAAATTTTCTTTCCTCGATGTGTCCTTCTCTGGTTTTGGTATCAGGGTGATCTTAGCTTCATAGAATGAGTTTGGAAGGGTTCCCTCCTCCTCTATTTCAAGAAATACTTTGAGGAGTATTGGAATGAGCTCTTCTTTGAAGGTCTTGTACTACTCCCAGATGACCTAGGGCAGAAAAACACATTGTTCCCAACTTAACTCCAGACAAACAAGTTACAAACAAAGTTGTTAAGGCTAGAAAAATAGTCCCAACAATTCAGACATCATTTGGTAATGCTTATTTGGTTAATGGAAAACTATGGTATCCTCCTAGGAAACCAGCTTCTGGTCCCTTAGATTTAGACCCCCTTTATCTCCCACTGGCAGAATATACCTTGGTTGGCATCAAGTATATTATAATGAAAAATGTACATGGAAAGCTCATCTCCCCTTTTTAGAATATTTAAAATATGTACAATGCTGGTGTTTGCTTAGTTGCTCTGAACAGCTTTCTTGGGCAGGACCAGCTAATGCTTCCTGGGCAAAAGTAGGAGGTGTACTGCTCCTAATTGGCCTAAAGCAGCTCAGTTATTCAATGATCCAGAGAAAGCTCAGAAACTCCCTATTGTTCTTGTTAATCTAGTTATTAATCACATAGTATAAGCTTATATGTTGTTCATAGAAATGGCTTCTGTGCACGTATTCTCAGTAATATAGAAAGTAGAACTTGTTAAAGATTATATAGAAGAATACTTAAAAATATTATGAAGAGTTGATAATATTTAATCTGATAATATGTTTTGCCTATTGTCTTATTGTTTGCATTAGTTTCCTTTTATGTGTACTCAAGATATTGTACTAAAGCTAGAAGTTAACATACAAAAATGTGTGTGGAAAAAATAAAGTTAGAACAGAATTTAGCCTCAGATCACTGAGTCTGTGTTGCTTTGTTCTCCAACTTGCCAACACCATCCCATTCACCAGAGAGCACCACAACCCTTTGTTCTAGGGCTGGACCCTGGCACATTTCCTTGGCCCATTTATTGAGTGGGTTATTAGTATTCTTGGTGTAAAGATTTTTGAGTACTTTGTAGATTCTGGAGATTAGTGCTCTATCTGAAGTGTGTGGCAAAGATTTTCTCCCACTCTGAAGGCTCTCTCTTCACATTGCTGATTGTTTCCTTTGCTGAGTAAAAGCTCTTTAGTTTGACTCTATACCAATCATTGGTTCCTGCTTTTATTTCTTGCCCTTTGGGAGTCATGTTAAGGAAATCTGGTCCTAGGCCAACATGATGAAGATTTGGATCTATTTTCTCTTCTATTAGGTGCAGGGTCTCTGGTCTAATTCCTAGGTCCTTGATTCATTTTGAGTTGAGTTTTGTACAGGGTGAGAGATATGGGTTTAGTTTCATTTTGCTGCATATGGATTTCCAATTTTCCCAGCACCATTTGATGAAGAGGCTCTCTTTTCTCCATTGTGTGTTTTTGACTCCTTTGTCAAGTATGAGATACCTGTATTTATGTGGATTTGTCTCTATGTCCTCTATTCTGCACCATTGATATACCTGTCTATTTTTGGTGCCAATACCATGCTTTTTTTGTTACTATTGCTCTGCAATATAGTTGAAGGTCTGGTACTGTGATACCCCCTGCTTCGCTCTTCTTGCTAAGAATTGCTTTAGCTATTCTGGGTCTCTTATTCCTCCAAATGGATTTCATGATTGCTTGCTCTATTTTATGAGGTCCATCATTGGGATTTTAATTGGAATTGCATTGAATTTGTATAGTGCTTTTGGTAGTATGGCCATTTTGACAATATTAATTCTGCCTATCCAAGAACATGGGAGATCTTTCCATCTTCTCAGATTCTCTTTAATTTCTTTCTTTAGTGTTCTGTAGTTCTCATTGTACAGGTCTTTCACTTCTTTTGTTAGATTGATTCCCAAGTATTTTTTTTTTTGAGGTTAATGTGAATGGGGTAGTTTTCCTAATTTCTCTCTCAGAGGATGCATCACTTATGAATAAAAATGCATTAGATTTATGAGCATTAATTTTATATCCTGCTACTTTACTGAATTCATTTATGAGTTCCAGAAGTTTTCTGGTGGAATTCTTAGGGTCTTCTAAATAGAGAATCATGTCATCAGCAAATAGGGATAGTTTGAGCTCTTCTTTTCCTATT
>JAJEJO010001699.1:142232-250877 GCA_020662805.1 Glaucomys volans
GTTGCATTGACCCTTGGCTGAGCTGGGGGTTACCAAACCCAATTTAAATTTTCTAATACTGCAAAACAACAGAATCAATCATCCATTCACAGACTCTTCCTATCTACTCTATCTATATTCTCTTTTGTAAAAATTTTTATTCGTTCTTTTTGGTAATACAGGACAGTAAAATGTACTTTGACTTATTATACGTATAACATTCTTTTTTATCTACTATTACAGAAAAGGTTTGTAAGTGATAAAGCTACTAGTGCACTGATTCATCCATAAGAAATCCAACATTGGTCCCACCCAAAGGTCCTTGTCCTTTAGCTTACTTCTTAATGTTTCAGGAATCACAGGATGCCATTTGAAATATGATGAGACATTTGAAGGAATAATTGAACAATCACACAATGAGAATGAAGAAGTGCTAGAATATGGAGGATAAAAAGAGCAACAGAGGATGTAGGAACAAAATAATAAGAGAGGAAATGAAAAGAAAATTCGGGATACTTTGCCATTTGGGAACAGATATTCCTTTCTAGGGCAATACAGTCTATTAGTTACATGACCTTGAGTATTGTTCCTATGTCTTTAAGTCTAGCTTGATTTGTAAAAGGTGGTAGTGATAATAACCGCATTCTACATTGCACAAAAGGAAATACCTTCGATAGACACTTTGATGCCATTAGAATGTTCGCTACTAATCCTCTATTACTTTTCAGGAAGGAAGGCCACTTGCTGTAGCACCTTCTTCAGAGAATATTTTACTTCCTTATTTCTCAGGCTGTAGACCAAAGGATTCAACATGGGAGTGACCAGGTTGTTCAGGACCTGAACAGTAGCATTAAGCCAGGGGTTGGGAGTGGGCTGCAGGTAGATAAGGACCACTGGCACGAAGGAAAGGAGGATGGCAGTGAGGTGGGCACTGCAGGTGGAGAAGGCATGGCGGCGGCCCTCTGTAGATCGAATTTGAAGAATGGAGCAGACGATGCAGCTGTAGGAGGTGAGGATGAGGAGGAAGCAGCTGAGGGGCATGAGACCAACACTGACGAATCCCACCATCTCCAGGGCTGAAGTGTCTGCACAAGCCAGCTTCAGCATCACTGGGATGTCACAGAAGTAGTAGTCCACCTCATTGGGGCCACAGTAGGGCAGCTGGAAGGTGAGAGTGGTCAGAAAGGTGGCCTGAATGCAGCCAAAGAATGAGGTCCCTGCAGCCAAGATGGCGCACACTCTGTGGCTCATGATTATGGTGTAGCGCAGAGGGTAACATATGGCAACAAAGCGGTCATAGGCCATCACTGTGTACAGGAAACACTCAGTGCAGCCCAGAAAATGGTAGAAGAAGAGCTGGGACACGCAGCCTGCATAGGAGATGGCTCGGCTGTTCCCTGACAGGTAGAACAGCATCTTGGGAGAACTCACAGAAGGGAAAAATATGTCAAAAACAGAGAGCTTGCACAGGAAGAAGTACATGGGGGTGTGAAGCCGAGTGGAGGAGATAATTGCCAGCAAGATTAGCAGGTTCCCCATGAGAGTGAAGATGTAAAAGGACAAAAAGAGGATGAAGAGCATGGTCTCCAGACCCTCTGTGTTTGGGATGCCCAGCAGGACAAACTCAGTCACCACTGAGCGATTCCTCATCTTTGTCTCAGAATATTGAATTTCAAAACAAATCACAGTACTTCCAAGTGTACACACTGATGTCACACAACATCTCTGATGGATGTGTTGGCTTCATGTTTTAACAATCTACCTTCCTTTTTAGGGTCAGATCTACATAAAAATATAAAGACAATAAAATCCCTGACTATAATCTGGAACTTTTCATTTTGGCTAAATTGTATTAAGGTCATCATAGTCTATATGTCTCACAGATTGTAATTAAATAATTAATATTTAACAAATAATTAGCAATCATTAACAAAATAATATAAATTGTTTTCCTAAGAACTCCAAAAAGTAAACAGAGAAAGGCAGTCTGGGAATAAGAGAAAAAATATGATGCAAGTTTTTATGTCTTTCCCCACTTTACTCTCATGATTTTGAGTTCAAGATGAACTAAAATTACAGAATAGTGTTGAATATTCAGGGTGTAGAAATATCAATAATTAACCCATCTTTTTGACTTAGGAACCTGATAAAGGGATCTTTGTCATTAAAAAAGTGAGGACCATCCTTTTTAAGAAACAGTTAATGTATTAGGAGTCCTAGTCTATCACAAGGAGGAAAACCAAAGGCCGGAGGAACAACTATTTCTATTTCTATTCATAAACAACATTTATGTACATAATAAATTTCAAAGGACCTACAATAAATATTTCTAGAACTAATAAGCAAATTTAATAAGGTCATAGGATGCAAAAGTAAAATAAATAACAAGTTGAATTTCCATATGTTAGTAAACAAAAAGTAGAAATTAAAACTCAAATAAATAGTTCCATTTATAACAGCACAAAATAGGTAGTATAAAATCTAGTGAATTATGTGTAAGATCAGTATTTTGAAAATAAAATATATTTATGAATAATCAAAGAAAACATATATAACTAGAGACACAAACTATTTATGGGTTGGATGACTCAAGGTTGTTAAGAAATGAATTCTTCCCAAACAAATCTATATAATCAATACAATCTCAGTCAGAACATCACTTTTTCCAGATAATAACAAGTTGATTCTAAAGTTCATATTAAAAGAAAAAGACAAAATAGAAAAACAATTTTGATAAACAAAGTTAGAAGGGTCAAATGAGCAGATTTTACAACATATTGATTGATGCTTATTAACCAAAGTCAGGTGATACTGCTGAAGGCAGAGACTCAGAACTCAATAGAACAGAATAGAGAGCACAGGAATAGACCTATAAATGTGTAGTCATTGATTTTTGACATATTACGCTAAAGCAAATAAATGGAGAAGTCTTTTCAGCATTCATTCTGGATCACTTGAACATTGTTACACAAAAACAAAACATAGAAACAACAAAACACAATGATCTTAGGTATATACCTACTGCCTTACATAAAATATACTTACATAGATGATGGATTTCAGTGAAAAATCTGACAGTATGTTATCTCCGGAAACATACGAAAAAATATCTTTGTGCCCTGAGTTTTTATGACGATTTCTTACATACCAAAAATAAAATCTATGCATTTTTTAAAGTTCCGATAAATTGAATTCTATGAAAATTAAAATTTTCTGTCGAAAGCAATTAGATACAATGGGAAATCCTGGGAGGTATCATGGCACCAAAATTCAAAACAAGACAAAGCAAAAAAACATTAGATGGAAAACTGATAATGGTAAATTAAGGCTTTTAATTATTAATAATTGTAGCAATAATTTCCTGACTAATAAAAGAACTTAAGTTATCTGGAATGTTACCATTAAGGGTACTGGGTACTGGATATATGAAAGTTTTACTGTTTTTGAAAGTTTAAGTTTAAAATTGAATCAATATTAAATTTTAAAGATTGAAAGCCTGCAAGAGTCATAGGAGAATTAGAAGAAAATCAGAAAATATTTACAACATGAACATGTAACAAAGAGTATCCAAAATATTTTTTAAAAGCTATCAAAACTGAATAAAAATCAAACTTCCTCCTCCTCAAGTAAATGGGCAAATAATTTAAGCACTTAAACAAAAAAGATATACAAAAGGCCGATGCATGAGAAGATACTCAACATCATTAGTTAAGGGAAATGCAAATTAAACCACAGGAAGTAACACCTGCGTCTATTAGAATGGGAGAAAAAACAAAACTGACAATATTGAGTGTCACAAAAACACAGAGTAGCAGGACTTATACTTCTGTGTTTATGCAGTTAGTTTATCCAAACTAACTTTTACATGAACACTTGTGTCTTAGAAATAAAGTCTGTGATTCTCTTCACTTCTAAGTCCTAGCCAAGAGTTGCTTTTAAAGCACTAAAAATCTAGCAGCTTGCAACATGTGGATGCCAATACCTCAGTGAATAAGAGGCAAAAGATGTCAAAGAAGCGAGGGAAAAACATAAACACATTGTCTACAGGGAATATGGTGGAACTTCTGCAGTACTGTGAAAGGAAACCCAAGTCACATGCTCTGGTTCCCTGGAGAGCAGAGTGTCACAGCCTCAGAAACAGATCTGTGCTTGTGTAGGAAGGTGTCAGAGGCATATGCTATCAAGATTGCACTCACCAGTTCCCCCTGGATCGCTGCCTTCTGATCCCTTGGCAATTTCACGTTTCAGTCATTGGTAGCTCAGAGGGAGCAACTAGAGTAAAATTACCTGCATTGTCATTCAAATAAAATAATAGTGAAATGTGAAATACCTACATCCTTTCCCGATCAACTCCCCTAAATAATGAATCCAACCAGGACTTTGAGACTGTGTTCAGGGTTTGTTTTTCTGCTTCTCTTTTTCCATGTTTAAGTCTTTTATGTGGTAACACTGCAATATCACCACTTCAATTATATAGACATTCAGGGATTTAGTAAATAGTAAACACTTATTTAATTGTTAAATAATCATGTTTCCTTCTAGCAAATATACCTTGAAAGCAACACTAACCCTAACCCTAATTTAAGTGAACTTGCCAAGTTTCTACATCTGCAAGTGAGAAGAGTTGGGTCCGATCCATGGAAGTGTGGGAAGGTGTTTTTGAGTAGTTACTAATTCTGACTTCCTTATACTCATTCTAAATAATACCATTTTCATATTGATTTATTTTTGTAATGCAATTTTATGCAATCCATATTAAGTTTCCTAAGTCCCTGTAAGGTTGTGGCAATGAACTCCAATTTTCAGATAAGGATACTAAAATTCAAACTCTTCTAGAAGTAAAATATGGAGAGCAAGTCATAACCAAATCTGACTCCAAGTTTAGTGTTCTTCCCACTATGCCTTCACTGCCACCAAACAGACTTGATATAGAGAGCAACTGCCCCTGTGTGAGGGAAGAATTTCTCACAAATTTGTTCTGCAGGCATGAGAAGTCTTCCTGGCCACCTTACCAACCATTAACTGTCTATCGACAATTCCCTGAATACTTCATGGCCCCAGGTTATAGCTCAGGAGAGGGACACAAATCTCTGAAGATCATATTATATTGAAGTCAAAAGGTTCCAGAGCTACAGAAGATGATCCCCAAAAGTATAATTCAGGTTAACCTGAAATATAAAGAAAATTTGCGTCACATTTGCTTCATTTAGACATAACAACATGTATCCTTAAATTCTGAGTTCCAGTATTTGGTAAACTTGAAGATTTTCTTCCCTCAGATAACTGTTCTGAAATGTCTTCTTTCATAGAGATAGAGCCCACCTCTTTAAATGAGAAGTGAAGTTTTACTCTTTTAAGCTCATATATTTATACTAAAAAAGTCTTCATATAAAAATAACTATTCATATACTACTGTGTGTTGGAAGGGAGTAAAAGATGGTGGTGCTCTCAAAGATAACAAAGATGAAATAATTGACCCTGGCTCTTAGAACTCGAGAATTAATGATTTTACATGTGCCTCTGGGGGGACAGATACTTTCTCATGTGCTACAGGATATATATATGAGAAAAGGTCCAAAATTGATGAATTTAATATACATCCAGAGGAACATATACTTTTTCTTATGATTCAGGATATACATATGCAAAAAGATCCAATAAGAGCTTAGAAATGAAAATTTAGGGTTCCTTCTAAATATTATGAAATATTATTATGTAGATTTCTACATCATTCTAAGACCCAATCCTTGGAAAAGACATGATGCAGAACTCACCATAGTTCTCTTTCAGGTTTATAGATACAAAGGATTTTTGAATAATAGGAAAAAAAAAGGCTGAGTATGACCTGGATTACTTATCTTAAGAGATATATCATTATGGTACTAACTAGCATTGTGAGAGCAGTTAAATGTACAATTTGGAGAGCAGAAAATTACACAGAAATTTAAGTAGAATATTCTATTCATTATTACAATACTTGTCTTCCCTAAATGCCTTTCTTTTTCAATCTATCAAATAATAACTATTGAATAATAAGTAGCTAGGGTCATTAGCAAAAGAGTGCAAGGACAAGTGCAGGTAACTTTTTAAAACTATCTTCTTTTCACATTTCATGATCTATAATAACTTCACTAACACTCCCAAAAATTACAGACACACCAATTCTCCATAAGAATGTAAGTTTTAGTGTGCTGTTCTAATCATACATATTCTATGTAGAAAACACTGTACAGCTTTAAAGAAGAATGAAATCATGGCATTTCCTAGTAAATGGATAGAATTGGAGAATATCATGCTAAACAAAATAAGCCAAACCCAAAAAACCAAAGGCCAAATGTTTTCTCTGATATGCTGATGCTAATTCACAGTGGGTGGGGGATAGGGAAGAACTGAGTTACTTTATATTAGGTAGAGGGGAGTGAAGGGAGGGGAAGGGGTATGGGTGTAGGAAGAATAGTAGAGTGAAACAGATATTATTACCTCAGGTACATAGATGACTGCATGGCTGATGTGATCCTACAATATGTTCAATCAGAAAAATGAGAAATTATACTCCATTTATGTGTGATTTATCAAAATGTATAAAGGCCTTCTGTCATGTACAACTAATTAGAACAATAAAAAATTTAAAAAAGAAAATACTTTAAGATACATTGTTTCCATGTGTGCAAATTAGGAAATATTAGTTTATTTTTGAGAAACTATATATAAATTAATATGTATTCTTAAGAGTTTTTTGTAGATTACAAAGATGCACTATGTAATAAAGGTTTGAGGATGCATATGTTTGATCTAATACACAAATTCTTTTTTCACAACATGAGAAAGCTGAAAAAATGTTCAAGGCCCTTTAACCAAAGCATTTCAGTCCAATTTTATCAGAATAGTGTTTCCACCTTCCAGATACAGTCTCTGGAGTCTCAGTGGTTTTGGGTCTGTGTGTGGCACTCAGGAGGGAGGTGGGCTTGAGGCAGATTTGGGAAATATTCATCTAGTGACCTCAGTTGTGTCCCTCCCTCCTGGCCTGTTGCTATTGCTGAACCAAAAAGTGTTGCCCAGGAAAAATCATTGCCCAAGGGACTCCTAGGGCCCTGAAGCCCTGCAGAAGGAGCCTCTGCCTCTCCTGCTGGTCTCTAGCCCCTTCCTTACCCCCAACTTGGGTCCAGGGAGCAGACATTCCTAGGACCAGATCACTGCTCCCCCAAAACCTTCCAGCAGGGTACTGTGATTCTCGAGAGAAGAGGAACTTGGCAGGACCAAGTGCCTGCCCTGGGGAACCTCCCTCTCATCTTCTCATTGTGTCCACAGCAGCACCAACAAATTCCAGAGGCTCCAGGGAAGCAGGTCACTGCCCTGTCTCAGTGAGTATGGATGCTGGAGAGAGGTAGGAGAACAGAAATTGTGTGTGTGTGTGTGTGTGTGTGTGTGCGCGCCCTGGGGATTGAACACAGGGCCTCATACATGCTAGGCAAACACTCTACCACTGAGTTACATCCCCAGGCCAACATGGAAATTTTTGATTCAGAGGTCTGGCTATGGTGCCTTATTAAGCAGGACTCCAGCAGGACACTGGGGGGATTCACTTGAAGGGATCTGCTAACCAGGCCAAAGGAGGTATGGGCAAGGCAACAAGAATAACAGGGTGAGGGAGCACCTGGAGCCCTGCAACAGCAGGAAGCCATTACCATAGCAGGTCTGCAGAGCTGAGGGGCAGGCGTGTGTGTTAAGGCAACACACCTGGTTCTTGGGGCCACCCAACAGCAGCTGTGGCACTTTTGAATGCAGCAGCTGCCAGACTGTGGCCATGCAGGGAGGAGCACAGGGGGTGAGTGCTCCCACCTCTGTCTCCTGCTCATGGACCCCTGCTACAGCCTCCCGTGGGTTGAACCTAAGAAAAAGAGAAGCAACTACAGCAATCAGCACAGACAACCCCCAGCAGGACAGATCTGGGGGCAAAAGGAGAATGGCCACATAGCATGGAGCCTGAGTGAGCACCCCAGCTCCATACTCAGCAGATGTTCAGAGAGCTCTTCCTGAGGAGTCACACTTTCTCACCTGCAGAATGGGAACCAAGATGACTATGTGCCTATCACACAGCAGGGTCCTTATACCTCCCTCCACTCATCCAGTCTCCACTCACATTTTATTCATCAGCATGCACCATACCCCATGGACCCAAGGTCCCTCCCTAGCTTCTCCCATCTCGTAGGACTTCCAATTAGATGGCTGCTTTTCTGGGTGTGGGGTGGTGGTGTACTGGGGACTGAACTCAGGGGCACTTGACCACTGAGCCATATCCCCAGCCCTATTCATATTTTATTTAGATGCAGGGTCTCACTGAGTTGCTTAGCTCCTCGCTTTTGCTGAGTCTGGCTTTGAACTTGAGAGCCTCCTTCCTCAGCCTCCTGAAGAGGCTGCTTTTTGAAGCATACTGAAGTACAAGGTTTGGAATCTGAAGATCCAGGTTAGATCCCACTCCATCCTCTACCTTTGGTTAGTCTTTTTCATAACCAAACCTTGATTTCCTCACCTATTAAAAAAGTCAACATTAAAAATATTATCTTGATTATTTTTACCCATGCCCTTAGAATCCCTTCCCCATGGGCCCTGAGACTTCAGTATGGAGCTGCTTGCACTAGATGACTGGGGACATGAGCTCTTACAAGGTCATAGGATGATAAAGAGCATGTTTATAGGGTACATCTTGTTCATATCTGCATTTCTTGTACCAATTTCTTGTACCTATTCCTGGGTGCAGGATGAATGTCTGTAAAATTAGTAAACTCTCCTCAGCTATCTGCATTCTGGGTACTCTGACAAAGGCTGCTGCTTGTGCGTGTTATCAGGACCTGAAGGAATGGCTGTATTCAGTGGGCCCCAAACGCCATGTCTAAATGTGGGATTCCTGGCCTGGTCCCTAGGGGTCCAGCCCTCTCCTCTCCTGCATGCAAGGATTCATGGCCTTGGCACAGCTACAGCCAACTGCCAGCAGGTCCTGGCAAGGGTCATTGTTTGGCCAACAGGAAGCCACCTGAGTGGAAGTGTGGCCTCACCTGAGTGAACCCCTGTGCATTTGTAGTTAAATGATTCCATGTCTGGCTGCTAGTCCATCCCTCTGACTGCTCATTTCCTGTGGTCTTCCAGTGTTTGATTCACAAGAGGCTCATAGAACAAGCCCTTTTACAGCAGAAGGGAAGCCTGATGCTTCCACAGCACTTCACAGTTATCAAAGCACTGTGTCCTCATTTCAACTTGACCTTCCCCCAAACAATTATGCCAAGAGGTACTAAAGTGGGGTTCAGAGTCCCTTCTGACAGGACAAAGTAGCTCAAAGCCATGGTCCAAACCCATACCATTGTTCCTGAACCCAGCTAGGCTCTGGCAACCCTCAGGAAGCCTCAATACTGAGTTTGTATATGCAGCTCAGGCTGGAGGCTGGAGGTTCTGGTGGTTAGTGCCTGAGAGTCCAGAGGAGGAAGCAGCCTTGACTGAAGAAGCCATCCCAGGAGCTTGAGGGGCAGCTTGGGCCTGGTTTGTTTGCTGAGTACTTAGTTTTCTCAGTTCAAGCTCTACTATTTACCTGCTGTGGGGTCTAAGCAAGTCCTCCCCAAGTACTTCCTGGTGATCTAGAGATGGTGCCAGGCTTGTTGACCCCAGGTTGTGGGGCTCATCGGGCTGTGGATGTGATTCTTGCTCACCCAGCATTGGATTTTATTTTTCCTTCCTCAATTCTGTTGGTGTAGTCTCCCCACTTCCAGGTTTAGCACAAGAACCCAGTAAGCCAATCAGCACATGCATGCCTGGAGGGACCTGATTGGCTGGAAACATGACCCAAGTTTTTCCATTCGGACCAAAGATAAGGACTGGGAGAGATGTTCTCTGTGGCTTAGTCCTGCTGAGTAAACATATAGCTCCCATTGCCACTGGCCACCATTTTTCAATCCCAAGGAGAGTGACATCTGTCATGGGGCCATAAGGGAATCTACTGAGGTTAAGAGAGAATAGAGAGCCTGAGTTATTGAGGACACCAGGGTCTGCTCTGGGCCTGCAGCAGTGAGAAAATGCATTCCTCATGTAGCCCATTGGAAGCAGGGCTTGCTCTTACTTGCAGCCAGTCATCTGTGTGGCTGCTGCCATCTCAGTCTCTGACTCACAGAGGGGAACCAGTCTTCCCACCCTTATGTCCACTCACTGGATGGGCATTTTGAAACCCCTGGGCACCCTGCCAGAGCTGAAGACTCTTTCACGGCTTTTTGGAAGCTCTGCCTTCTTTCTCCTCTGTCCCTCTAGCCAGAGACAACTCTTCTCCCCCACAGCTGGCCTCTGGCCTGGGCCCAGGCCACCCCACTGATATTAGTGCTGCAAGATTGATGGAGTGGGGAGATGGACAGCCAGGATGCTGAGACCCTGCTCTGGCTGCTTCCTCGGCTCAGCCTGTTTTTTCCCCTCCTCTTCCCTCCAGGACTTCAGTCACTTTACAGCCTCAGGAAAACACTTTACAGAGTTTTCAAATCACAAAGGGCCTTGGAGATGACCTACTGTGACCTCCATGGGATACAAAAGTGGAAACTGAGACCTGTTCCAAGTCACCTTGAGCAGGGCCTGAAACCCAGATGTTTTGAGTTCTGGTTCAGGACTCATCCCCACCCACTGCAGAGAGGTTGTAAGTTGACATGACTTTTTCTGTTTTGTATCCCACATGTCTCTGATCTCTGTCTTCCTTTTGTCTCTGTTACAAATGTGCTAATTCAGGAGCTCTGGTCTTTGGACTGGGTGGTGGCCTTTCTAAATTTGCCTGGTTCTCCTCTGTAGCCCTGCCTCCCACAGAGCAACCAGAAGGATTGTCCTTAATGCAGACCTGACTGTCATTTCCCTACTTCTCTGTCAATAGGACAAGATCTTGGTTCGTTAAACAGGCTTAGAGGGCCTTTTGAGATAGGCCACTACACAACCTCGTCTGTCAAGTGAAACCTATATTCCCACCACTGCACTCAATTGTTGACTCCTCCCAGGAGCCTTCCCAGGTCTCGCCATCTGCTACTGGCACTGTGAGTCTATCATGGAGCCCTTCACAGGATGAGTGGGTCTGACCAAGCATCTGCTCCGCTGCCCTACAAGGGCTTCCAAAGTCAGATCACATCCATATCAAAAGCAAAATGAAATAAGCTAATGTGTATATTAAGTTGATTTCTCCCAAACATATAGACAGAGATATTTTTATCTATCCATGTGCACTCACTAGTGTGGATATATGTAGCATGTGTACATACACTAGACTAAAAAGTCTAGAAGTAAGACAAACCAAATAGCTTGAAGCACCCTTAGTACCCAGATACATGGTCTCTAAATACCATTTCTCACTAAAAACAACTAGGACTTCTTGAAAAATAGATGGTTCCATATCTTGGCAGAGAATGCATAAGACAATTCTGAACATTTTGTCTACGAGAAAGTGAAGAAGTTATGATACTTCCAGGGTCAGTTCAAAAGAGCTCAGAAGCCAATCAAAAAGAGATCCTCATGGGTCAAAGATGGAACAATTTGAGTAATAACAAATATAATTACTACAAAGGACTGAAACCTATGAAATGCATTAAAATACAAGATTAAAGTATAAAAACCCCAAACAAAAACTACCAACAAAAAAGTCTTTGCAGGTCATCTTGGAGAATGTTAGAGAATCAACTCATTGTTCTGGCAAATGATAAGCAAGGGGAGAGCAGGGAGCATTTATCCTGTCTTTGCTGAACACTATACCTCAGAGAAACCAGAGATGGTGAGAGAAGTTTTTCTCTATGGAAGTATTCCAGCTAATTAATGAAGAAGGAATGATAAAATTAAAATACCATTTCTTACAAATGCCTAATGAAATAATAAATATAGGCAGAGATCACCAAAGACAGAAAGCACAAAAAGAGGAACAACCAGACATTACAAGCACTGTGTGCCTTCTGAGGGAAGCTCACATACCTCCTATGTAGTATTCTTGCCAAAACTTCAAATCTGAATCTAATCAAGTCAATAGATCTCACTGATTTATAGGAAACACCGTGGACAGAAGGACATGCTAAGTAATACCATGATGACACAGATGGAAAAGTCCAGAAAAATGCATGAGACAAACAACCTGATTTATTCAAGGAAAAACAGAAAGGATGGAGAAAGTCATGGCTTGAAAGAGACCATTGCAACAACCAAATGCAATGTACAGACCTTCTTTGGATCCTAAGTTCAAAAAAGCCAACTTTAAAAGGCATTTTTATCTTGAAGCACTGTTTTAAAACCTGAGATTGCTATGGAGACATTGCTTTGGTGCTTACTCATTTATGATGGTGATCCTGGTTCAGGTTGCGTTTTAAACATCTGGAGTTGGCAAAGTGAAAATTAACAATCCCATGTTGGTCTCAAAAAGTTCTTGAAATTTTAACAGTTTGTTCAATTCAAAAATCTGTGAACCATTGTGCTGGACACCAACCATTTTAAAAAATTTTTAAAAAATCAAAAACAAATTATATAAATAACTCTTTATGAGACAACTGGCAAAATTTAAATCCAATGGATATTTGTTGAAAAAAAAAACTATTCTTAAAAACTTTGGCAGGATAATGCTATTCTGATAACAGCTTTATATTTTAGAAATACAGACTACAATATTTATGGATAAAATCACTTGATACTTGAGATTTGCCCAAAATAATCCACCCAGGGGAGACACTGGGGGATATGAATGGGTGAAATGAGCTGAGTGGGGAACACGTGGATACTTGTACTATTCTATTTTTGTTGTATGTTTGAAACTTTCCACAATAACATGCCCTTTGTGCTTTCAGGTGCTGGGAATTGACTCAGACATATAGGCCAAAGAGATCCATCTGTTCCCTCCAAGGCAGGAGATCAGGAAGGGGGATCTGAGGTGCTGAGCTTTCCCAGGGAGGAGTGTAAGCAGGGATGTGCAGGCAGAGGGAAGAGTTCCCTGCACAGGGAATAGCAAGAGCAGATGCACAAAGGCTGTGTGATCCAGGATGCAGTAATCTCTGCATTGAGGGACCAAAGGGGCATTGCAGGGGCACCAGCTGACAGGAAGGGCCTCAAACTTCCAGCCAAGGAGCCCAGAAGTGTTGCAATCTGGGCGTGATATTGTGGACTCCACCTTAGCAATGTCACCTAGGCAGCTGGGCAGAGGTTGGACAAAGAGGCCTGGATGTGTATGAGGAGAACTGAGCCCTGACTAGGTATCTCCTGGAGAGGGATGAGGAAGGCCAAGTTGGGTAATATCCTGGGACAGAGACAAGAGACAGGTAAGCGTGTTGCTGCAAGGAGGAGGCCAGAGAGGGAGGAGGCCACAAGGAGGCCAGTTTCAGGCTTGGGCAACTTGGTGGATGCCAAGGTTTTTTTGTTTTTGTTTTTGTTTTGCTTGCTTGTTTGTTCGTTTGTTTTTTGGTACCGGGGATTGAACTCAAGGGCGCTTAACGACTGAGCCACATCCCCAGTCCTTTTTGTACCAATTTAGAGATAGGGTCTCACTGAGTTTCTTAGCTACTCACTAAGTTCTTGAGGCTGGCTTTGATCTTGTGATCCTCCTGCCTCAGCCTCCTGAGAGATTTTAGGTGTGCTTCACTGTTCCCTGCAGATTTTAGCTTCTTAATGAACTACATTTAATTCATGATTTCTCCATTACAGGAACAGGAAATGCAACACCTCAAGCTCCATATCAGGAAATATATTTAAAAAATGACTCAGGCTCTTAGATCTCCTTAATATATAAAAACAACTTCCAAATCACTTCTCCTGTGGATCAGTTCTTTCTCATAAAGGTAAATGATTGAACCTAAAAAAGCTATTGGAGACTCTTGGTTTCTGATCCAGCATATAGGAACTTCAGGTCACCACTCCATTATAACAGAATATAAGAAGCTGAGTACGTTTAAAAATGTACAATTGTAATTTGATTCATCAGGGAAGTAAGGTCATGGGATAAACTTCTGCCCCCCAAATTAGAAGGATAGATCTTTACCCCATGACCTTACTTCCCTGATGAATCAAACTTACCGGACAACTTACTGGACAAGGAGCCTCTCAAGGAAATAGTGCTGGGATGGCAAACTGTACTTGATGAATTGCTTGAGACTTAATGTGACATGTTTGAGAATCAAAGACTCAAGGGACCTGTGACAGAGGATCTCCACACTTTGGCAAATTTTGCTTCCAAAAGTTACACCAAGTGAATACCAGAAAAAAATCCTAGTGCTTCCACTAGGGGGAAGAAAAAGAAACCATTTTAAAATACATAGAGTTCTCTCTTCTTCTTTCATAAGGACTTAGTCACACAGAAAAATCCCCCAGCACACAGGGCTGAGTAATACTTTGTGTACCTAGATGGCTGTGTGTAAAGTTAAGACACAGGACATTGATCACTGAGGAACAGGGGGAATGAATGTCAGGAATGACTGAAGGTTTCTTCCACACTTTGATAAGTATATTGCACTGTAGATGACTTAATTCTGTTCTCTCTAGAGTTTGATATTTGGTTTTGGCACTGCAAAAGAAGAATAATAGTAAGTGTGATTCAAATAAAATGCTCAATTAATACACACAACATATAATAATTTGATAGTCATCATATCTATTAGAAGGTGCATGTTGTGCTGAGTGGAGCGATCCTTAGCATGTCTGAACAACTCTGTGCTCATTCTTATCACCTAGTCTTCCTTCTCACAGCTTCTGTAGCCTAAGGTAGCTTCCTGACTCCATCCTGAGTGTTTAATTCTCATGCATTTGTCACCACTCTAGGTTATACTCGGGCAGAGCTCTGGTTCATCACACACACTATGATAATGATGCTGTGTGTGGTATATATATATTTTTACCATCAATGAATGCTAAATTGTTGAATTCTAGAGAACAAAATTGTTGTCTTGCACTGAACACTATTTCTAGTTCTATAGTATTATTGTTATTGATGAATAGTGTTTATTATGGGTTTATCAATTATTCTATGTTGTTAGCCTTGAAAATCAATGTGTTGACTTTAGCAACTTGCAAAAATACTTTTCAATAACAGATTAAAACTCCACATCTAGCAATTTTTAAAAGTATTCTAAAGTAAATGTAATTAAATTTATTGTAATTACTTCAAAAACTTTATCATGTAATAGCTATTGAATAATATATTAAATGTAATTTTGCCTTGAAACAAAAGAGGTTAGTAAGAGCATAACTCCTCTAACATATGTTTTTATTGTTCTTCCATTTTTCTCTTTCATTTTGAGAAGGAAAAAAGTGTTCGTCTATCCTTGTTAGGAACTCCTCATGAATTTTTGGCAGTATCTGAAAGATTTTAAAATTACATTTTAGATTAACATCCATTCAGCCACCACATTAAAATAATCCAAGTATTGCTCGTTATGAATTTATCATAATATCTAACTGTTGGTAGTAGTTGTCAAGGAAAATAAAAACTTTCAAATCTTATAAACATTTGTGCTTTTCCCCTGGTTTTCTGTTTTTCTCTTGTAAGAATTCACTTTAGACAATTCCTTCAATGTATTTCTCAAAATTTTCTGAAATTTTCAATTTTTACATGTATGTCAAGAAACTCAATAGAGCTCTAATGATAACTTTCATGTCCTTGTATGTAATGAATACACATACATGACATTATTAAACACTGGAGAAGCAAAGTGAAAAAGGAAATGCTAATGGTCGATATTCTCCAGAGTAGGCACTTGTGGGATGAGATTCCAGCGGGAGGTCATTATCATTGTTCCTAATCAGAGTCTCATTATCTATCTATACCCATCATATAAAATAATCACAAGGGCCAACTTTTGCAGAACCAAGTGGCTTTGGGCATGAGCTTTAGCAGAGATCGGGATTAGTGACTCAAAGATGCTTTTGGCCTGTCACCTCCTCACTCCATTTATGTTATTTTCCTTCCAGAACAACTGAGAAGAATAAAATTGGCAACACTGAACTCTTCGGAAAGAAGGAGGGATATGTCTGAATCTCAGACCTCAACTTCTAAAGTTTTAGACTCTTCCGCTGCAATCTCTCTCAGTGTTAATAGAGATGCCCAAGGTTATTTATTTATCTCTCTCTGTTCTCATTGTAAGAGCCACACTCCCTGGGGAGCACAGATTCCCTTACATCTCCCTGCAGTCTTAAATCATGCAAACACTTCTTGGTTTGCTCATTTCTACTCAGGGAGTGTGAAGACTTTGTTCATATATTTTAAATCTATGCTAACTTACCTCAAGGTTTCTTGCAATGACCTTACTGATCACACTTTTCCTGAGACTTGTTCCATGAAAGGAATTGTGCCAGCACTATATTGGATTTACAGTTTAGGGCAGAAAAAAAGCTGATAAATGGCTTATAACTTATCAGAATTAAGTACATGCCACATATAAATATAAGAAATATTCATGAGTACATAGAAAATGATATGATTCATGGTGTTTCACTATTATAGACCTTACCTAAACTTCCTCTAGTATTAAAGATTTAATACATTAACAATGATAAGTAAAGAGAGCGAGAGAGAGAGAGAAAGAAAACTAAAGGAGAATTCTGAAATAAGAAAATGAGAGCCTGCCAAACATCCTTTTGTAGATTAACCATATTCTGACATTTTTTGGGACATAAAAGAAGAAAACTTTTCTTTTTGCTTCCAGATATACCAGTCTTTCAATGACATACATATAAGTTTGTACTTTAATTGAGACAATAGAAAATATTGACAATATAAGAATTTAACACTCATTAAAAATTTTAACTCTTTGTGTTATCATGTGTTTTTATGCAGGAGGGAATAACAATTATACTGTGGGACAAACAAAAAACAAAAATCCTCCAGTGATATGAAAATGAAAATGTGGGCTGATGAGAGACATTTCATAGAGAGACACTGAATGATTTAAATAGTAAATAATACTGCTTTTTGTTATTTTTTTATTGGAATTCAGGAACAGTGCATTGTTTAATTCAATTTTCACATGAGACAGATGCTGACATTTCTAACATTTTCTGATAGTGGGATTAATTTTTCTAAGGTCACACACAAAATATGGGGTTGAGATGAAATTTGAAACTATGTCTAATCTAGTATCAGGACTTATAGAATTATATAATCATGAAGTATCAGGATGATTCAATGTTCTAATGTTCTCATTCATCGTATGCATGTCCTTTAATTTTTAAAAATGTTATGTATCCTGCTGTAACATCTCTGGTTATAAGAAAATCAAGGTATATTTGTTGAAATATTCTTGGTTGTGAAAACACATATTGAACCCCATAGTTTCAAGAAATTATACTTATCTCACTCTTTTGAAGATGCATACAATGAGTCCGACCCAAAATTTCTTCAATACGTCAATATTTTGAATATTTGGATGAAAATGCTACGTTGTACATGTGTTTTTGCTATGTTAGCTAATTATCCCAATTATTTCAGCCATTCTTCAAATAACAAGATTTCTCCATCTTTTTTTCTGAACTTATCTGGTTTTTCTATATGTCATACAAAATGTTGTACTCTAAATGTTGCTAGAGTGTGAAGACTCAATTTTTGCTTTCCAAAATGTATTTATTTCTTTGCATGTGAAAATGAAAGATATTAGTATTTTGAGAGTTCACATCTCAACATTGATTAGTACTCAATTTGGTCTAAAATTTCTAATCATATTTCATGTTTGCTCTGCTAATCCATGTGCCTTATATCCTTAAATTCTATAGAGAACTCATTCAAAGTACATGATTATAAAAAGTGACCAGTTAATCGTCATATAATGTGACCAGAAGAAAAGATACTCTTTGGGTATGAATTGTGGTAGTCCTTCCACAATTTTGAGATGGAATTCTACTAAGGAAAATAAACCAATAAAACTGTTACTTTCATAGACTATGAATGATACCTTAATAAATGATAGAAAGTATTTAGTGTTCTCAGTTGAAAATTTGACCATTATGCCATGATACAGATGACATTAATATAGTTTCTAGATTATGAGATTATGATTAATATAGTTTCTAGAATATGAGACGGAAAGAACAGAGTTCTCAAACTCACCATCCTTCAAACAGAGATAAAAATACAAAAATGTTGTGCTCTTTCTTGAAAGCTTATGAATTCTTTAATTTTAAATTCCATCGTATCTGTAATTCCTTCTCAGATCAAACAGAATCATTCAATTATGTATCTCCTCTAATAAGGGCTAAAATAATAACCTCCAGAGAATCTCCCCCACCCACTCACACACGAACATACATGTGCACACACATAAATGGGCATGAAAGTCCACTTGTTTTATCTTTTCAAAAATTTAACAGGTAAATGGAGCCTGGAAATCATTCCATGGTGACTGAGTTCATCCTGGCTGGACTCTCAGAGCAGCCAGAGCTCCAGCTGCCCCTCTTCCTCCTCTTCCTAGGAATCTATGTGCTCACAGTGGTGGGGAACCTGGGCATGATCACACTGATTGGGCTGAGCTCTCACCTGCACACTCCCATGTACTTTTTCCTCAGCAATTTGTCCTTCATTGACCTCTGTCATTCCACTGTCATTACCCCCAAAATGCTGGTGAACTTTGTGATGGAGAAGAACATCATCTCCTACCCTGAATGCATGACTCAGCTCTACTTCTTTCTCATTTTTGCTATCTCAGAGTGTCACATGTTGGCTGCAATGGCCTATGACTGCTATGTTGCCATCTGTAGGCCCTTGCTCTACAGTGTCATCATGTCCCATCACCTCTGCCTCTGGCTCACAGTGGGAGTTTACATTTTGGGTTTCATTGGGTCTACAATTCACACAATCTTCATGTTGAGACTTCTCTTATGCAACACTAATGTGATTAATCATTATTTCTGTGATCTCTTTCCACTGTTGGAGCTATCCTGCTCCAGCATCTACATCAATGAGTTATTGGTTCTTTTCTTAAGTGCCTTTAACATTTTGACTCCTGCCTTAACCATCCTTACCTCCTACATCTTCATCATCGCCAGCATCCTGAGCATTCGCTCCACTGAGGGCAGAGCCAAAGCCTTCAGAACCTGCAGCTCCCACATCTCAGCTGTTGCTCTCTTCTATGGTTCTGCTGCCTTCATGTACCTGCAGCCTTCATCAGTCAGCTCCATGGACCAAGTGAAAGTGTCCTCTGTGTTTTATACCATCATTGTGCCCATGCTGAACCCCCTGATCTACAGCCTGAGGAATAAGGATGTCAAATCTGCCCTGAAGAAAATTCTGGACAAAGGAGCAGGTTCATGAATAAAATCAGTGTTGTATTTTCATATAGAAGCACGACCTTAGTTTGCCTAGACATGTAATTTGACAGTTTTTTTTCAAGGTTTTGAAACATAGGTTATGCTTTCCTATTCATATTTCAAAATTGTCCTTTAGTTCACTTTCTTTGAACTTACAATGAAATAACTGCATCTGAAGAAATATAATCAAAAGATTCTTGAGGCTTAAAGAAAATGTTTAATTTTTTAAGCAACAATATGATAGTGATTATGATAGTAACATATATTACTGAGCTTCTTTAAAAATCAAGAATTGTGCCTAGAATTTTAATGAATATTTATATGCAATAGTTTCAGTAACCCCTCATATAGATTCTTAATATTATTCCCTTTTTAAACATGAAAAAAATTGAAGCTCATTCATTTGAGTGAATGCTGATGGTCTTGAACATGAGAAATGATTGAGCTTAGAATATTTGGCTCTAGGACCTGTGATGCTAGTTGAGTCCAGGTGACTATGGGTAGGTTTATTGCCTCCTTAGAATTCCCTCCTACACAGCAACCATTCACCATTTCTGCCTAACTGTGTTGCTTCTTTCTGGATAACTTCAGTGATATGTCACTTAATATAATAAAAACAATAAAATATTACACATCTAAATTGATGAAAGAAAAATAAAGCAAAACCATGTACACTCTATTGCCATCTCTAGACCCTGTTTGCAATGTCATCATACCCCATCACACCTGCTTTCCTAATTTTAGGGGTATAGCATAGGCGTGCTTTGTTAGCTCAGACAAGGTACAAAATTAGGATTAATTTCTGTAAATTTGATATCACCAACCATTATTTCTGTGATCTTCTCCTCTCCCTAAAGCTCTTCCAATCTAAAATGTATGTCAACAAATGGCTGATTCTATGTTTGGTTGACTTAACATCTTTGTCCCAATGCTAATGCTCCTTCGTTGTTCACTGCCAGAATCCTCCTTGCTCAGTCTACCAAGGGCAGGTACAAAGCCTGCACCAGGTGAGGCTCTCACATGCGGGTGCCTAGGTCTTTGGGCTCTGCAGCATTCATGTACCCACCTATATCATTGTTTAGCTCTAAGGATCAAGGAAATGGGAATTCTGTGGCTCATGTTATTATTGTTCCCATCCTGAATCCCCTTTATTCTACAGATTGAAGAATAAAGATGTGAATATTTCATGAAGATAAAAAATGTTGTGAAAATAAATAAGGGGAAATAGATTTATTAAACTCAAGTCACTGTTTTATTGTTTGAATGGATCTGTTTCATCTTTCTACGTCTGTCAATGTTTAGGTGGGATTCTACTGATATCATTTCTTTCCCCATGACCTTGTTAAGACATAGTCCATGTGAGTTTTCATCTGACAAATATCACTGAGACACAGATTAGAAGAAATACTAAGAATGATATGGACAAACAAACCAATTAAAACCAACCCCATCACTTTACCTCTGTTCTTCTGTACAATTGTTGTAAGTATAGTTCATTTTTAGGCATAATAAAAATAACATCTTCCAACAGTGATTAACAGCACTCTTTAATGTATCCATTCAAAAAGTAGAAAAAACCATAGCTGTCAGGCGGCTGTAATCTCTATTTTGTGCACATTTTTGGCCTGCCCAATATCTCCATATATATCATTTGCCATCCACCTTATTTTTGCTTACTGAGGCAACCTAATCAGAACTTTAAAGTTTGAGTTTCAAGTGTATGAACATGTTGTGATTGTGTTATCCAACATACCCCCGGCTTTGTCCTTTGTTCTTCTAGTGTGTACTTGCCTTCTTATTGTCCAGTTGTGCTGGACTATATTTTCAGGAAGGCTCCTCTGTACATATAGTTCATTACCACACCCTCAAGACCTGGCACTTCCTGCAATCCAGTAGTCCTCAATGATTTTCTTGTTTCTTCTTATGAAATATTTTTGAAGTTGTAGTCCTGAGCTCCTTCTGTAGTCAACCAATCCCAGAACAATTGTGATAACTTTTGAGTACTCCTTTCTCAATTACCAAGAGACCCTGAAGTAATACATATTTTTGCTTCATTTTTGTTCATGCTAAAAAATTATAGGTATGTTTGATACATGATCAATCAACATAGAAAATTTTGTTGTAGAGTGATGAACTCAATTCAGTATGAACCCTCATAATTCTCTAGACCCAGAATGGAACATAGCTTCACCTGTGCTAGTATTAAAATATTATTTGCTATGTAGATATTCAGTAAAGTGTATGGTATAGAAAAAAAACAAGGAAGTTGCTTAAAAAAAGGAGACACGGCATTTGATTTTTAGGTATAAGAATCTGCATTACTATAGACAGATGATATATTTTATTTGTATGTGTTTGGGGAGGAACTAAATTGCTTTGATCACATTGGAGGTAATACAGTCTATTTTGTCTACATTTACAGATCTGTTCTTCCATACTGTAGTTTGTCCACAACTTTGTTTAAAGGGAATGCAGGTGAATGAACCATAATTCTGTAGGGGTATCCCCTGAGGGGTGCCAAAATTGTGTCACATATCAAATTGAGCACACTAAGGAGGGCAAGCCTCCTTGCCTGTAGAAATTCTCAATCTGTAGTGGGGTTCATAAATCTGAACCTAGGAGGACCCTACTGTTAATCTATTTCTTTCACTTGAAGTTGAGGAAAATTATTTCTATAAACTATTGGAAGATTTACTATGACGATTGTACCTCGGGATAATAAGTGAAAATTTTTACCAGAATCTGTCTTAGAAAAATGTACCTCTCAAGGCTATAGGGACTTGAAGTTACTACCTAAGGAAACTCATCTTTGAAAGTCAACCTAAATTACTTTTCCATACTTTACCTCTATGTTATCTCAGAGAAGTGGCTATTTTTAGCTTGTATGTTTTGTGATAATCATATGATCATTTGAATGTTTATTCTTTATATTTCCCTTGTTTAAATGGCTATAAGCTCCAATAGGACAGAGAACAAACACTCAAGTATTTGTTGACTATTATACCAGACTCCTCTGGTTTCCCATGTCATGTTCTCTCAGAATGCCTCTCATTTGAGCAGACATGAGGCATAGTTTTATTACTGTGTTGAGACCTAGCTTGCATTGAAGTTGTTTTGCTTCATATCTACAACACAAGATTTTCACTTTCACTCTGGAACCTTCTCCATACTCCTGGTGCTCACTTGGTCTCTGTACAAGTCAACCCACTAATTCTTGCCCTTGTGGTTGGCCCTAACCTGAGTCTTGGATACTGTGCATAAGAGCCCAGCATCCTCCTGTCCCTCTGGGCAGCCATCTTGGAAAACACCACCTCTGCTCCCAGGAGGAGGGAACTTAATTGAGTCCCCATGGCCCCCAGCCGCACCTCATGCCATGTTGCAATGTTAGCTTTTCCTCCCCTAAAAATCTGTAGAAACTATTTAAAAATCAATAGATGAAAGTGACACATTACACAATAATTTTAAGCATTTCAAGTAAAATCAATTTAAAAAATGATATAATTATTATCTCAAAATTATGTTTATGAATACTTTGTATAATGTTCAATATAAATTTATTTCCAAACAACTTAATTTTCAGATGGGCACAAAATAATTTCTATAACATACACATTTCTTTTTTTCTCACTATTTCTCTTTTATTTCCGGAAGAAACAGAAGTCATCATCTTTCACTGATTAGCTCCTTAAGAACTCCTGATATGTTTATGGCAATGTTGATCAGATGCTTTTATTCAGTTCTCTACTTAAAAATGTTCCAAATTTCTGCAATTTTCTTTTCTGTGTTGCCAGGGATCAAACCCAGGGCTTTGTGCATATGAGGCAAATGCTGTATCACTGAGCTACACCCCAGCCCTAGCATTCCTATCTTATGATAAATCATGATATTTAATGTTAGTGAAGGTCAATTAAAATAAAAAAGTGCAAATCTTGCATAGTGTATTGGTTGCTATGGCTGTTGTAACAAACTATTATACCCATAGTGACTTAAAACAACTGAAACTTTTTTTAAGTACTCAAGACGACAAATCTGGAATTAAGTCTCATATAGGGCCCTAAAGGAAATTTTGTTTTATGTCACTCTTTTAGCTTCTGGTGATTATCCTTAATTCACTCATTTTATTTATTTATTTTAGTCTTCTTTTTCAAAATTTTAAAATTTTTCTAATTAGTTATACATGACAGTAGAATGCATTTTGACACATTATACATAAATCACGCACTCTAGTTTTATTTGTTGATAATAATACAATAGCGATAATGATGAAACAATTATAATAATCATAATTATTAAGAGTTTTGAAAGATGAAGCACTTTGTCCATGATAATTGAATGCATTATTCTAACTCTATATAATATTTACATTAACCATGTAATATTATTCTGAAATCACTCTCTTTGTGAAATCAAAGCTTAAAGAGTTGATATAATCTGAACAGGGTACCAAACATAACAAGCAATCATGCTTCACAACCAAGCCACGAAGTTTGGCTCTAGTAGCGGTGATTTTACTTACAGTCTGTTCTGACCCATGGAATTGTGGTCACGTTTTAGGACTCCCCAAGTACCCCCATCTGTGCATTGAGCATTCTTATTTCCCTGTAGGACCACGTTACTAAAATCTGACTATCTTTTATGCTATGTTTACTTTTATTTCTTGATCAAATTAATGTTAATATTTTACATCAGGTGTGATCAAAGCAAAGTGGAGAACTATGTTCTTTTCCTAATACAGACTCAATTGTAATAGATAATTGTAATCTTTTGCATAAATACATTTCATGCAGCCTTGTCTTATCTTTAGAGCAGTCATGATATGGCAATTCGAGTCAACTGCTCTTGAGTCCCACAGATCCCCCTACTACAGCATGTCCCTATGGTTCATGTTCTTTTCTCCCATAATTTTCGTGAGGAAATGTCAATTTTTTTTCTGAACATATACTGACTTAGAATGAGAATTACAAATAATTGCTTTTCTATATGAATTTTAATTTCATGGTAATTTTTCTCTCCTCACTTCCTTTTCTGTCTCTAGACATTTAATATCCTGTAAGTGTAATTTAAAAAAATTGTCCATGTTTAAGGTGTATAATATGATACGATGATATAAATACACATACTGAAATAATTATAATCAAGCAAATTAACATATTCTTGTCTTCACATACTTTATTATTTCTTGTGGGGGAGAACCTGAAATACATTCTCTTATAAAATTTCCAATGTAGGATACAGTTTTATTAATAGCAGTTATCATATGCCTTCTCCTGTTTGTTTATATATGGACATATGCATACACATGAATCATAAAATATTATTCATCTTTAAAAAAGTAGTTTCTGAAGTTTCAACAACATGGATGAACTGGGAGAACCATATATAAGAGGTCAACCGGACAAAGAGAGAAAAAAAAGTGCATAACCTCACTTGTATGTGGAAACTTGTGGGAAGCCATCCTTATTTAGCAGAAGCAGACTAGGTTGAACCATGGGACACACATGCCTGGCTTCTAGGAACTGCAGGAAAGCTTGTGGTGTTGCATGGGAGTGGTTCCCTGTCTCCTTCTGGAATATTCCCCCTAAGAGAATGGCTTCCCTAACTCCACCCTCTCCTGTCCATCACAGAAGAAGCTCCTCCAGGTCTTGGTCCCCCTTTTACCTGTATATTATAAATAAAAGAGAGTTGGGTGAGTTGTTGTAAGAAGTCAGAGCTGATGTGGCCAGAACCGTCATGCCTCCTCTCATTTAAAAAGAGTATTGGCTCTTGTGTGTTTATTAAGTAGATAAGTTTTTGGGTAATTGAGTGACATACAGCCAACATCTTCCTCCAGCAGTCAAACCTTTTCTTATCCATGCAGGATGTGGCAGAGAGGATACCCACACTGATGTTAAATTTTATCCTAAATACCTGTCTACTGTCCCTTCCCACATCAAAATGCCCTAAATATTATTGTCAAATCAATATGCATGAGATACACTGTTTTTTTTTTCTGGTATAAAACTTGTGTTCTCTTCCATTTATTATATTTAGTAATTTCCTATTGTTTCTGTATAAATTGAATGAAATTAGTGGATGAAAACACCACATTTTTACTATCAAATAGCTGGGCAGGTCACAAGTCCAAACTCAGCCTCAGTAGGTTACAGGACACCTGTACACAGAAGTGGTTCTTCTTCAAAGAGAACTTTGCCTTGCTTTTTCCGCTTCTAGAGACTGTTGGGTTGTGATCCCACCTTCACAACACTCCAACCACTTCCTTCCATTGTTCTCTCTCTGACTTACCCTGTTCATCCTGCTTTCCTCTTACTAGGACTTTTGTGGTTACATGGGGACCACAGAGATAAGCCAGAAAATTCTGTCTCAAGATTCCTAAATTAATGACACTCCCAATCCCCACTGGCCCTTTTCTAATATGTTCACAAGTTTTGGAATTGAGACACAAACACCTTTAGAGAAAGAATTTTTTTGTCTACTGCTTTCCATGCTCTGGATCTCAAAGATTCATTTCCATTCAATATGCAAAATACATTCACCCTTTTACATGGTCCCTCAAAGATTCTATCCATTATAGCGAGAACTCTATTCTAAAATCTCATTATATTTCATCAGATCAAAAGAACAAAATAGCATCACATAAATCATTTGAATATAATAGATGAATTCTGAGTGTCATCTAACATAGGGCAAATTCTCTCCATCAATGTACCTGGGGAACTGGGAAAGAAATTGTCCACTTCCAAAATACAAGGTGGGGATGCTGGATAAAGAAGTTCACATTCAACCCAGCTCCAGCTCTCTTTTTATCTAACATTCTCTTGTACAAGTCAGCCATCGTCTGCACCCTTGGACAGTGGGAATGACAATAAGTGTTCTGTGAAAGGAACCCCAGAACCTTGCAGTCATTTCAGGACCAAAACAAAAAAAAAACTTTCTGAAATCTGGGTGTGGGATTATTAAAAATACCCTTATTGATTTTAAATGTGCATTGTAGTAGAAACACTAATCCAGATGAAAATTCAATATCATTAAAAGTAGTCAAGCCTTACTTATTTACTATTTTCATATGTGATTGTTCATAAATTTGTAGATTAATTTAGGTCCTTGATGGATATTTCATTCAAGCACTTGTTTTTTTTGGTACTGGGGATTGAACCAAGGGCACTTCACCACTGAGTCACATCCTCAGCCCTATTTTGTATTTTATTTAGAGACAGGGTCTCACTGAGTTCCTTAGGGTCTCGCTAAGTTGCTGAGGCTGGCTTTGAACTCAGAATCCTCCGGTCTGAGCCTCCCAAGTGCTGGGATTACAGGCCTGCGCCACCGCACCCAGCTTAAGCACTTTTTTTTTTTAAAAAAGTAAAAATATAAAAAATAAAAAGAAATGCAAAACATATTAGCTGTCTAACAACTAAATACTTCCTTCAATTATAAAATCTTCGAAGTTATATTTAAATCTACAAGGAGTATCAAAAGTTAATACTATATCATTTTTCAATTCTAACATCACAATTCATCCAACAAAATAAAAATAGATAAGACTTTTAATCAGGTATATAAATTGACCATTTACACAGGCTATAAAATTGAACATTTTTGTGCAAGGAAATAGTTTAATCATTTGAATTCTCTACATGAGATCAGTGAAATTTAACTTGCCAGGAAGGTTCCTGATCCTCTAAAATCTGCTACTTCCATTGTCGGCTATAAACTAGTAATGCTGAGTAGGAGCTTGTAAGAAATGCCGAATTCCAAACCCCATTCAGAAGACTGGATGACAATATGCATTTTAACATAGATGTCCTTCACTAATTGACAGATTTAGAATTGATAGAGAAAATTAAACAACAGGGGAAATGTCAATGTTAATTGCTTTACTTTACAAGAGCTGGATCCCTGAGAAACAGAAGTCCTTGGAGATAGTTTGCCTCTTATAAGTTGATCCCTGGCATATCTAAACCAAGAAACAACCTTCAGAAATGGCATTCAGAACTGCTCCAGTGACTGAAGTTGAGAATGTTTGCTAATGTGAAGCTGAAGAAGCATGAACTGAAAAGTAAATATTGGAGATGCTGATGGATGATGCAGAACTACATAAAAATAACTCTGAACTGAGGACTAGCAACCGCCTCTCAGCTTTGAAGATTGCAGAGTACTGGGCGTCTGTAACTCCCAACACAGCATTGGTACTGTTTGCAAATAGCGAGTAAAATTTAATAATGAAGCTTCAATAAGAAGAAGGGTGAGTGTGTTTGTCCCACACCTGACTATTAGTTCTGGAAGTAATCACTAAAAATTCAGGCAAATATTCCTCAATGCCTTCATTTATTCAGTTATCCAGAGTATAATTTTTATACTTGTCATTTTAATACATGCATTTGTTAAACCTCCTACAATGTGTGAGCCCATTTGGTAGTTCCTAAGGATAGAGAGAATTGGTCTGGTTCATCACCTGGCTTATAGCATGGTTCAGTCTAAGAGTGAGCTGCTTAGAAATTAGTTTCTAAGTGCAACTAAGGAAGTTCCAACCAGTTACAATGAATTGGAGGATGTTTCCATGATGTTTTCAATTTTAATGAGATTTGAAAAGAAATAAATTTTTACAGGACAACAGAGATAAAAGTAATGGTAAGTCTGTCTCATATAGAGGGAACAGCACATGAAAGGTAGACAACTGTCAAATATAGAATGAGGGAGGAGGTAGAGGCACTGGCTTAACTGAAGTAACTACACATGTAACATAGGAAGCTGGTGAAAAGTTCAAAGACAATAATTCCAGGAGGAGTAACATAAGCAAATTGTTTAGAGGTATGAAGGTAATTTTCAACAGAACTAAAACCAAAATATTTATTGGAGCTATTCTACAGCTATTAAGTTTTCTCTGGAGGACAGGGCAAAGGATGTAGGTGAATGAGAAACTTTCGTAGTTCAACACAAACATGTTCACATTTTTGCATTCATCATGTTTGTTGAAGCTATAAACCCCCTAGGTGACTGACGAGGAACCGCGCTGGAAATTCCTGAATTAATAAACCCCCTGTGTGTCAAGTGCGTCTGTGAATCTGACTGTAGAGCAACAGTCCACGATACCCTGGCTCATCCACAGTCAAACCAGAAGATGCCAGGGCACCGCTGCTGTGAAACCAGGGTGGACTGGACCTGCTCCAGATCCTCTTGGAGTATTGGATTTGATATAAAATTCCTTGATTTGAAACAAGTTGGATTCTAAAGTTAAATAATTTACTGAACCTATATGGACCTTAAGTGGAGAAAGATTCAGGGAGAATGGGTTGCACCATGAAGGTATCATTACATTCATGTTGAGTTTGTATAATCTGATATTTGTAATTGCTTAAGATTCAAATATCAGGTTAAGCCAACATTTTCTGTAAATCCTGAGCAATATTTAGAAGTAGCCATTTAATCCCTTAGGTACTTACTTGTTTTTTTTTTAAAAATTCTGTATTTTGTTTTTCTAATGAGTTGTACATGACAATATAATGCACTTATACATTTTGATAGATCATATATAAATAGAGTGCAACCTCTCATTGTTTTGATTATACATATTGTAGGATCACATTGGTCATGCAGTCATATATGCACATGAGGTAATAATGTCTGATTCACTATGCTATCATATCCTCCCCATCCCCTTCCTCTCCAAATTATTGCTTATCTGTTTAGAAATAACATATAGTAATTGGATTATGCTGAGTCTGTCTGTAAGTCTGAGTGTCTTAAAATCTTCACAAAATTGGGTGGTCAAGTTATAGGCATGGTACATCCCTCCACTTAATTAAGGACTCTATTTTTTTTCAGAATTAGTTAAAAGTTTCAGAGTGTAAGTTTGCATTTGTATGTAAGATTTATTTTTAGGTGTTTGTGGTCACCCTGGTGCTATTTTCTGGGATGCCATATTTAGATTTTTATTTTGTTGCTAGATTATTTTTCTCAAATACAGAATGATGAAGTGGAGGCAGATGGAGAATGATATGTTTTTCAAACACTAACCAAAAATAAAATATAATACATTCATATCAGAAAAAGAGGCAAAATATATTACAAGTTGCCCAGTCCATAAAAATTAAAAAAAAATTGATCCAGGTTTGAAAAACTAAAGGAAGAAAAATAAAAATCAGAAAATTTGTGAAGATGTTGCCATATCTTGGTCAATAGCTACCAAATAGTGGCTCAAAAAGTCACCATGCATATGGAACAACTGAACAACATAATTACAGAATTAGAAATAATTGATATATGTATATGTATATAGTGAATATATACATAGGAAATATATGCATATATAACATGGAGAAATTATTCTTTAAGACATATTGAGACTATTAAAACTGATCATATGATCTGTTATAAAGCAAACATTAGCAAACTGCAATAACTTAGAAATTTCAAAGTTCATTGACTGATGAAATTATGATCAATATTTTAGGAAGGTAATAGCTAAAAAACAAAACTCAACATCTGTAAATTTAACAAGGCATTTTTACCTAGTCTGTGAGATTATGAAAAAATGAAACAGAAAATATAAAATATTTTAAATTGAATATTATTGTAAATTTGATATATTAAACTTGTGAGATGCAACTAAAGAAGGGATTAGAAGGAATGTTCTAACTTATATGTAAACTAAAACAAAAGTGGAAGTATTAATTCAAGTTTCTACTCAAGTATTTAGGAAAATCATGTCAAATGAGAAATGTGTAAAGAATAAAATATACTTGCTTTTAAAAAATTTAAACAGCAAACAAATATATAACATACAATCTGTGGAATCAAAGGTTACTATACTTACAGTGATTAATAAAATTGGACAATTTAGAATAAGCAATAAAGACCAGAATATCTATGATTTAGTCCCATTGACAATGCAGGGACAGAAATCACTGCAGAGTTTACAACCTAATTTTAAAAAATCATTCTAGGAACAATTGCAATATATCTGATCATTTGCAAAGGAGTAAAATATGTTGAAATTTCAACTTAGGAAAACTTACACAAGAAAAAATCTTATAGTGGTATCCTTCACATAAATGTAATCCATTGCTAAAAATTTTCACACAAAGAAAAGCCCATGTCTGGATTGCTGCACTGGTGAATATTTCCAAATATTACAGGAAAATTTTTTACAGAAATAAGTGTTTTAATATTTGTTTCCTTGCCTGTGTATGCAATTTGTTCCTTTTTAAATACTGAATAATATCCCATTCTATATGCATATGTATACTCCTTCATCTGTTTCTCTGTTGATGAACATTTGAGTTGTTTTTTAGCTGGGTTGTTATGTAGAAAGCTGCCGTTCACTTTTTGATACAAATCCTTGTGTAGATCAATGTTTACATTTCTCTTGGATAAAAACTGAAGTTCTGATATATTAGAGTATGTAGCAAATGTTTGTTGAAATTTATAATAAACTGCCAAGCAGTTTTCCAAGAGTTTGATCAATTTCACATCGTCACCAAATATGACCATACGTCACCAAAATTTTCAGAATTTTTTTAATCCATTACAAAATAGGTGTATAGAGATATCTCCTTTTCCTTTCATTGTTCAATAATAATAATATATTTTCATATGTTTACTGACCATTCACATATATTTTTGTAAGGTATCTGCTCAGATACTTTGTTTATTTAAAAAATTTAGTGGTTTTCATTTTATTGCATGTAAATATATTTCATATATTTTGATTGAAGCCCTTTGTTAGATTTATGTATTTTCTTAGCTTCACTGGTTCTTTTTCCTTTTTCCTTTCACTTAATTTTTTACATGACAGTACAGTGTATTTTGACATATACAAAGATGGAGTATAACTTATTAGGATCTCATTCTTGTGGGTGTCATGATGTGGAGTTTCACTGGTCATGTACTCATTAACTATATCTGATGATGGTTTTCCTTTCTAAGAAATCTTAAATTATTCAAAAATTTCAAAGAATTACTTTAGTTTTTCTTCCAGATATTTTGTTTTAGTCTTTCTTTTAATTTTTTTGATATTCAGTATATTGAATATATAATGATAAAATTGGTTTTAGTCTTTCTGTTTATATCTATCACTTTTATTCAGGTTTATTTTGTTGTACAACCAAAACATACATTTCTACACTTCCTACATTTCATATTTTTAATAATGCAACTCTAATCCAGTTGGAATTTTACTTTGGTATATACAAAGGTCAAATTTTCACAATTTAAGGAAATTGGAGATATCATTTATAATTACATGTTTTCCCAATGTGTGTTTCTGCTTTTTACTTTACCCTAATTCACAAAAAGATAAAGGAATCAAATGGAAAATGGAGTTATTAAGATGTCTGTTTTGTGATTTAAATAGGTACCTGTAGGTCATTTCCTAAATGATACAATGTTTATAGGTAATAACACAATCATGATATTGCTCATAATCTGATGAAACCTCTGCCAATTTCATTATGAAGTATGTACCACATTTATTTTATTTCTCTATGAAGTTATGAAATTAACACAAAAATACATATATTACCTTCTCACGATGTAGATGAGTAAACGATTGAATCTATGAACCCAGGCACTTTGACTTCAAAGCTTGGTCATTAACCAATACTGATTCTATTTCCCTCGTGTGTTTGTCCTGAGAATACAAACAGACTAAATATGAATCAACCCAACTATCAATTATATTATAAATATTGTTTAACATTATATTAATAATATTGGACAAACCTAATGATTTGGTGGAAATGCATATTTCCTAAGAATTACTTTTAAAATAAAAATACCTGGTGATAGTAAGAACTTTCCTCACAATTGACAGAAACTAAAAAGTCTTAGGCGGGTTCTGTTCTCTCCAAGTTATCACTCAGGCAGTTATACTCATTGACATTGACTTCTCTAAATATTTAAATTTGCAAATTTCGAGTAAGAAATATTGTCTTAAAATTATTGAAATATTCAAAATAGGAGACACTTTAAAAGAGCTCAATGTTTATAAAAGTGACTAAAATACACTCCAATATACGAAGTACATTACACAAATATATTTACAATTAAAAAATGTCTGAATAAATATAAAATTGTGACAAATTTTATTTATATAAACTGATACAGTTTAAATAATCACATAGAGGTTAAAGCTATATATAAATCAGAAATCATATACATGATGAACTTTCGTGCATGTGGAAAAGAATAACCAATCCCTTCAATAACCATGCTTTCTCTCTCCCTTTCAGAAGCAGAATAAAGGACATGGCAACAAGGAATCATTCCACAGTGACTGAGTTCATCCTGGCTGGACTCTCAGAGCAGCCAGAACTCCAGCTGCCTCTCTTCTTCCTCTTCCTAGGAATTTACATGTTCACATTATTGGGGAACCTTGGTATGGTCACACTGATTGGACTCAGCTCTCACCTACATACTCCCATGTACTATCTCCTGAGCAGTCTGTCTTTGATTGATCTGTATCATTCCACTGTGATCACCCCCAAAATGTTAGTGAACTTTGTGACAGAGAAGAACATCATCTCCTACCCTGGATGCATGACTCAGCTCTATTTCTTCCTCATTTTTGCTGTTGCAGAGTGTTACATGTTGGCTGCAATGGCCTATGATCGCTATGTGGCCATCTGTAGCCCACTGCTTTACCATGTCATCATGTCCTCTCAGACCTGCCTTTCCCTGATTTTAGGGGTGTATATAATAGGTGTGGTTTGTGCATCGGCTCATACTGGCTGTATGATTATGGTCCAATTCTGCAAATTTGATGTGATCAACCATTATTTCTGTGACCTTCTTCCCCTCCTAAAGCTCTCATGCTCAAGTACTTATGTCAATGAAGTACTGATTCTATTTTTTGGTACATTTAACATCTTTGTCCCAATTTTGATTATTATTAGCTCCTACATCTTCATCATTGCCAGCATCCTGCGCATTCGCTCCACTGAAGGCAGAACCAAAGCCTTCAGCACATGCAGCTCCCACATTGTGGCCATTGCTGTCTTCTTTGGTTCTCTAGCATTCATGTACCTGCAGCCTTCATCAGTCAGCTCCATGGATCAAGGAAAAGTGTCCTCTGTGTTTTATACAACTATTGTGCCCATGCTGAACCCCCTGATCTACAGCCTGAGGAATAAGGATGTCAAAGTTGCCATGAAGAAATTGCTACACAGAAAAACATTCCTGTGAAGAGAAAAGTGTGGATGATTTATTAGATCTAGGTCATTGACTATCACATGTTATGAATCAATGTTAAGTAATTTAGTCCCTTTGTAAATATTTTTCCTCATTACTGTGGTAATGTGGTGGCATTTTGATGGCATTTTCAATTTTTTTTTGGCAAGAGGAAAAAGTTTTATTGAACAGATAAAATAGAGAGAGAAAGAGGGTCCTTTACAGAGGAGAGGATCCAAAACTGGTGCTCCAGGGAAAGGGAGTGTCCCGCCCCTTTTATTTGATGGTATTTTTCTCAGCATGATTTTATCTTATGTGTATCACAGAGGCAAAGATTAGAACAAATGCTAATGATGGCAAATATCCTTTAACCATTAGTGCTAACCTATCACCTTACAGCTCTACTGTACAATTGACAAAACTTAGTTCTCAGCCATAATGAAAATGTCATCTTTCCAAGGTGATTGCTGCTCTCCTTTATTCCATTTGTATAATTTGCACAAAGCTTATAAATGTTGTGGCTATAAATTCAAGGCTTAGTGCTCCCCTTCCTTCCATCTGCCCCATTTGGCTAATTATTCTTTTTTGTTTCTTAATTCAGAATCTTGAGCATTAATCTAAGCCCAAGTTACAGAGAGACGTGTGTGTTCAGGTTGTGCCCAACCCAATATACCTGTGGGAATTTCCCTTTACTCTTCTAATTTGCTCTTCCCTGCTTATTTTCCAAATTGTACAGGACTCTGCTCTCATCCTCTGTATATCTGGCTCAGAGCCACAGCTCCAAGACCTAGAACAGCTGATGCCTCCTCTTATTTTCTTGAGAATCTAATCATTTTTTTTTCCTTTTATGAAATATTTCAAGGAAAACTGAAACCTATGCCATCCTATCAGCACCAATTAATGTCTGATTATCTCTCCATGGGATTTCCTGTGGTTTTAAAATTAATTTTTGCAGTTCAGAAACCTTATGTTTAATTTTGGAGAATTCTTCAAGGTTTGTAAAATAATGATGATGTTCTGCCTTGTACACAAACTTTAGAAGCTTTAGTCCTGACCTACTTCTGTGGCCAATCCCAGTATAGATGTGCCAATGTATGAATGCCTGATCTCCTAATTCATTAAAATCTGTGAATAGCCATGAAGTCCCTAAAGCAGTACTTATTTTTCCTTGATTTGCAAGCATGTGACATAGAGAGGTTAAAGAATAAAAAGTGTATTTGACACAAGGTAGATCAATATAGCAAATCTGAAGGCAGAGTGATAAATGAAATTCAATAACCCAATCTGAATCACAGCCATTCTGCATTCACAAAGCAGAGTATATTTTATTCTATGTTGCCATTGAGAAACTATATCCTATGGAGACACTTAGAGAATTTAAAGATATATGAAATATATTATAATATGGTTGGTAAAGAGAGAGAGAGGGAGAGAGAAAAGAGACAATACTGTATGATTAAATGCAGCGACCTATATTGCCACATCCAGAACAAGTGTTTACTTTCCCTTTTCTTGGTGGGATTGACAAGCTGTTTGATCACGTCACAGGCCCTGCAGGCTGTTTTACTCTTCATGCTTTTACATACTTCTCATCATGCCAACTGTGGTTTGTCCCAGACTGTAGTGAAGGGCAGGCAGGGGAATGGATGTGGATCTACAGTCCACTGGGAACTCTAAGAGTGTGTCGCATGTTACATTCATCATGCCAAGTAGGTGGCCTACTTGCCTGAGCAGATGCTAAATTGATTGTAGACTCTGAATCTGAGATTAGAGGGCCCTACTTTCAATCAGTTTCTTCCACTTGAAACTGAGGTAAATGTTTCTCTCAAATATTGACTTATTTTCTATGACTAGCTTACCCCAGGAGAGCGGGTGAATAATCTGCCAGCTTTTATCTTAGAAAAATGAACCTCTCTAGGCTGTGAGGGCTTAAAAGTTATTTTCTGAAAACTCATCTCTGAAAATTCAACCTAAGTGACTTTTCCACATGGTCCCTGTCTTTTCTCTCAGAGAAAACAGCTGGGCTTCTTTCAGCTTGGCTGCTGGTAACAATCATGATGATTTGACCGTTTGTTCTTTATATCTGCCCTGTTTCAGGGACTGTAAACTCCAAAAGGAGAGAGAATAGACATTCAAACATTTATTGATGATCATATAAGACTCTCATGGTTTCCCATGTCACATTCTCTCTCTGCCTCTCATTTCAGCAGACACGAGGAACACTTGCTAGTCCTGTGCAAGCCGAGACCAGCCTGCACTAATGGCATTTTGCTTTATATCAGCAGAGTGAGCTTTTCATTTTTCACTCTGGAAACTTCTCTACACTTCTAGGTGTTCACTTGCTTTTTCCACAAGTCAGCCCAAAGTTCTTGTTCATGTGTTAGCCTTACCCAGCGAGGAGGACACTGTGTAAACTCTCCATCTTCCTGTCCCTCTGAGAGGCCGTCTAGGGATAAACCATTTGTATGTTTTGGGATTTGCTGGCAAAATTAATTAATTGCTCTGGCACTAATGCCCAGAGCAGCACATAAATATCATGCTCCAAAATTAGCTTTCTTTTGATTTTAATCCACAATTGCAAATGTTTCTCAAAAAACAACAGATTAATCCAGATTTAAAGAACCTTCTAAAAAGGATTTTTATTTATTTTTCATTGATGAAAAATTTATATTTACCATGTTGTTTTGATACATACATGTATATACATGTATACACAGGCATATATGTATATATACACACAAACATATATATATATATATGTATACACACACATACACTCTATGGGATGCCTAGATTGAATTAATTAGCATGCGTTGCCTCACATGTTGATCATTTGTTGTGGAGAGAATACTTAAAATCAACCCAACAATTTTTATGAATACAATACATTGTATTAAATATAATCACAATCTTTTACTATAGATATTTTGAACTTATTCCTCCTATCTATGGGAAATACTATATATTTGAACAAACATAACTCCTCTACCCCAGGTAACTGGTAACTGCTTTTGTTCTCTTTACTTTTATCACATCAACTTCTAGGTTCCAAATATGAATGGGATCATGAAGCTTTGTCTTTGTATGCCTGGGTTATTTCGCTAAACTTAATGATCTATTCATGTTGTCACAGATGAAAGGATTTTGTTTTGGGGGAATGGACATTATTATATTCTGTAATGTGTCACATTTTCTTTATCTATTCATTGGATGGACACGTAGATTTTTTCCATTTCTTGGCGATTGTAAATAGTGCCGCAAGGAATACTGGGATGTAGATGTCATTCCCATAGATAAATACAACCAACAGTGGATTGGTGGATCACATGGCAATTTTTAAAAGTTTCTGAAGAACCATCATACTTCTTTCTGTAATGACTCTACTAATTTACATTCCCACCAAGAGTGTGTAAATGTTTCCTTGTCTCCATGACCTCCTATCATTTTTTTTTTTCCCTTTCCCTCCTTCTTTCCTTCCTTCCTTCCTTCCTTCCTTCCTTTCTTTCTTTCTTTCTTTCTTTCTTTCTTTCTTTCTTTCTTTCTTTCTCTCTTTCTTTTTTTTTTTTCAGTTAAAGGGATAAACCCAGGGCCTTACAAATGCTAGAAAGGTTCTCTACCATCTAGCTACATCCAAAACCCTCTTGGATCTTTTGACAATACCATTCTTACTAAAATTAGGTCATAATTTCATTGTGGTTGACTTGAGCATTTTTTTCATATACCTGTTAGCTATTTGTGTGTCTTCTTTTGAGAAGCATCTAGTCAAGTCTTTTGCCCATTTTTTATTAGGCTATTATGGTTTTTTGTTTGGTTGGGTATTTTTGTTTTACTTTTTGCTTTGAATTTTTGGAGCACCTTCTATATTCTGCATGTCAGTGCATTGTTAGGGTGTTTCCAGATATTTTCTTCCATTCTATAGGTTGTCTCTTCTCTCTGTTGATTGTTTCCTTGGCTCTGAAGAAGCCATTTAGTTTGATATAATCTACTTTTCTCTTTTTGCTTTTGTTTCCTGTGCTAAAGGGTCTTGTCCAAAAACAGTTGCTCATTTCAATGTCCTGAAGTATTTCCACTAATCTTTTAGTAGATTTTGGTTTCCAATTTTCCCCTACTCATTAATCCATTTTGGGTGGTGAGAAAGAGAAGGCCACATTATCTTTATTTTTTCTTTTTATACCACTTTATTCCAACCTGAGCACCTAAACATAAAACTAAACACTGATGAACTGTTTTCTTTACTAATCTGAATTACTGTAAAATGTACAAGTTCTGCTAGCTGTCCAACATAAATAGATTATGTCATCTGACACATGGTAGATTTCATATAATGAAAAGACCTAAAATAATTAGTGCAATATACTGAACTGATCAAAATAACATGTACTTTGAAAAGCAAGGTTGAAAGATTGTTACTAACATTGCAATATTTATGTTACAAATTACAGGTACATTATTATGGTTCTAACCACGAGGAACAACTGAAGCCCTTTCTTTTCAAAGAAGGAAGACATAGTTAGCTGTTTTAGTAACCGTATATTTTGTGTACTTTTAAGCAAATTTTAAATATTACAGAAAAATAAACACAGAGGCAATGCAGCACCCTATTTACAGTACAGCTGGAAATCAAATTTAAAGTAATCAAGTGTGAATGTAATTAACTGTTAGTGCACTGACTACATGTCCAAAGGGAACAAAAGCCCCTCCCTACCCCCAAGCAAGACCTATATAATGGCCAGCAGTGATTAAATAGAAAGCACAGACACCTGGTTTGTTTCATTTTTGTTGACGAGCTCACATGAAGGGAACACCATTTATTAAATTGCATTTATCAGTTTTTAAACTCTTAAGACAAGATGGGGTTACATTTGCTTTTTTACTCCATTTAAAAAAATAATGGGACTGGCTATAATTTCAGTGCCACTAATTTCTTTTTTCTTCCTGGAGTTGTGGGACAGTTTTCTTGTGATTAATTTATTATTAAAATGTGGAATGTACATTTTAGATAAAAGAAATTATCATTTGCCTGACTATTGCAGCTAAGCATTAACATCTGAGAATCCTAAAAATGATTTTCAAAAGCCCAAATTAATCATTTCCAAACCTTTTCCGTAGATGACTGCTGCTCTGGTTGGGAGAAACTGGACGGTTAGTTGTGGATCCAGTCATTTGTGTTTATCCCTAATGATGAGATATGACTCCCTTGTAACTTTCCAGTGAAACATGTACACACATAGTTCTCATCTTCCCTTTCTATTGCTGTAACATTAGTTGGAGGGATACATGCATGTTATTAAAAATTAAGTTCAAAACACGTAAAGTAATTCTATATTAGAAACTTGACTCTATCATAAGTCTCTTCTTTTTGAAAGTCATACTGGGCCGGTTAAATGCTTCAATTCCACTGTTACCAACATTTAGGAAGCAGAATATTCCAGCTAATTCAAACTGGAGGTTTAGTTACTACAACACTGACTCCTGGTTGGTTGTGTAGGTTTAGTACTCCTCTTCCTCTAGCAGAATTTGCTCCTGAATTCTGTGGTTCATTCTCTGGCAACTTTTTAGCTACAGCTATGAATATCTCATTTACATTCACTGATGTTTTAGCTGATGTCTCCATGAATAATAAACTGTTGTCATCTGCACAGGACTGTGCTTCCTGGAAATCTACAGCTCTTTTATTTGCTAGATCAGCCTTGTTTCCTGATAAAGCTATTACAGTGTTAGGACTTGCTTGCCTCTGACGTTCTGTAACCCAGTTTTTGGCTCTTGCAAAGGATTTCTCATTAGTGATATCATATACAACCATTGCTGCCTGTATTCCTCCGTAGTACTAGGTGTGGTATCCTTATTGACCAGCTGCATCCCATATTTCAAACATCACTGTTGTGTCATCAAGACACACGGTTTGGGTCAGAAAAGCAGCCCCAAGATTACTTTCTTGAAATTCATGAAATTGACCATTCTCGAAATGAAGCACTAGGCTAGATTTGCCAACAGCAGACTCTCCCACAAGTACTAGTTTGAACTGACATATTTTATTTCCAGTGCTTGGCCAATTTGGTCTTGTTGCTCCTTAATTAACCATGCCCAGATTTGAAAGAAGTTTCTAATGTCAGACTTCTAAATGCACTTCCAGGATGCAAAGTGTCATTTTTTTTTTCCTTTCTAGAGGTAAAGAAATCTCAGATCGTGCCACAAGGGGCCACAGCAGCTTCTTGGTGGTAATGCCCAGGCGTGGCCTGAACGACAAATAAGGCTGTAGATGGAGCAGTGTCTCTTCCTCCCGCCGCTCCACTCCGGAGCCTCACACTGGACCTTGAGGAGTTGAATCGGCCTCTCTCCACTCTGCCTTCCTTCTTCCTTTCTCCTCTTCCACTGCAGCCACCGCCAGCGGTGTTCCCACTGATTCTTCCTCCTCCTCCCTCCTGCGCCTCGGGCTCCTTCGCCAGCGCACCTTTTCTGTGTGCTGTTTCCAGTTTTCCCTGCACCATTTGAAACCCCCAAAGATTCTTAACATCTTTGTCGAAAATCAATTGGCTCAAGATGTGTGTGCTTACCTTTCAGCCCTCTTTTCTGCTCCACTGGTCTATGTGTCTGAATCTATGCCAATACCATAAATACTGTTATGACTACAATAGTTCACAATATGTTTTGAAGTCAGGTAGTGTGATTCCTCCTGCTTTCATACTTGGCTCAATAGGGTTCTGACTATGGAGTTTTATGGGGCTTACATGAAAACTTAAAAGCTTTTGTAAAAAAATTTATTGAAGAATATTAGAAATGTTGAGAGGAAATTCTATGGATTAAAGCCACAGGTCACTGAGTAGTATTGACTTTGTAACAATATTGAAAATGTCAAATCCATGAACCTGAGAGGATTTTTGATGTTTTTGTGCCCTTTTTGTTTTTTTATGAGTACTTTATGATATGCATTTTAGAAATCTTTCCACCTCTTTCATTATATTTATTCTTAAGTATTTTTATAGTTGCTATAAAGGGGATGGCTTCCTTGATTGCTATTTCACATAATTTTCTGTAGACCATTAAGCACACTACCATCTTTTAAATGTTCATTTTGTACCCTGAAACATCAAGTTGATGTTTGATCTAATAGATTTTTTCCCATTTTTAAAATTTGTTCTAATTAGTTATACATGACAGTAGAATGCATTTTAACTCATCATTCATAAATGGAGTATAACTTCTCATTCTTCTGGTCGTACATGATCCAGAATTACATGGGTCATATAATCATATATTCACATAGGGTAATACTTCTGATTCATTCTGTTATCATTCCCCTCCCCTCTTTTCCCTCCCCTCTGTCTACCTCAAAGTACATCTATTCTTCCCTAACCACCCCGCTTATTGTGAATTAGCATCTGCATATCAGAAAAAATGGGACTTTGGCTCATTGGAATTGTCTTATTTTGCTAAGATGATATTCTACAGTTCCATTCATTTACTGGCAAATGTCATAATTTCATTCTTCTTTAAGGCTGAGTAATAGTCCATTGGGTATATATAACCATAATTTTTTTACCTTTCATTTGTTGAAGGGCACCTAGATTGGTTCTATAGTTTGGCTATTGTGTTGCTATATACATTGATATGGCAGTATCACTGCAATATGCTGATTTTAAGTCCTTTGGGTATAGACCAAAAAGTAGGATAGCTGGGTCAAATGGTGGTTCCATTCCAAGTTTTCTGAGAAATCTCCATACTGCTTTCCATAATGGTTGCACCAATTTGCAGTCCTACCAGAAATGTATGAGTGAGCCCTTTCCCCACATCTTCACCAATATTTATTGTTGCTTATATTCTTAACTGGAGATGGAATCTCAGTGTATTTTTGATTTACATTTCTCTAATTGCTGGAGATGTTGAGCATTTTTTCATATATTCGTTGATTACTTGTAATTCTTCTTCTGTGAATGTCTGTTCAGTTCCTTAGCCCATTTATTGATTGGGTTATTTGTTTTTTTGGTGTTAAGTTTTTTTGAGTTCTTTATGCATCATGGATATTAATGCTGTATCTGAGGTGCAGGTGGTAAAAAATATTCTCCTATTCTACAGTCTCTCTCTTTTTGTTATTTATTGTTTCCTTTGCTGAGAAGAAGCTTTTTAGTTTGATTCCATCCTATTTTTTGATTCTTGATTGTACTTCTTACACTTTAGGAGACTTGTTAAGGAAGTCAGTTCCTAACCTGACACCATGGAGATGTGGGCCTGCTTTCCTTCTATTTGGTGAATGGTCTCCATTCTAGTGCCTAAGTCTTCAATTCATTTTGAGTTGATTTTTGTGCACGATGAGAGATATAGAGGTTAAATTTCATTTTGCTGCATATGGATTTCCAGTTTTCCCAGCACCATTTGTTGAAGAGGCCATCTTTAGTCCAATGTATATTTTTGGTTCCTTTGTCTAGTAGAAGATGACTGTGTTTATGTGGGTTTGTCTATCTTCTATTCAGTACAATTGATCTTCATGTCTGTTTTTGTGCCAGTATCATGCCATTTTTGTTTCTATGGCTCTGTAATATAATCTAAGATCTGATATTGTGATGCCTCCTGCTTCACTTTTTTTTTGCTAAGAATTGCTTTGACTATTTTGGGGCTCTTGTTTTTCCAAATAAATTTCATGCTTGCTTTTTCTATTTCTATAAAGACTATAATTGGGATTTTAATAGAAATCACATTAAATCTGTCTAACGCTTTTGGTAGTATGGCCATTCTGACAATGTTAATTCTGCCTATCCAGGAGCATGGGAGATCTTTCCATCTTCTAAGATTTTCTTCAATTTTTTTCTTTAGTGTTCTGTAGATTTCATTGTACAGGTCTTTCACCTCTTTTGTTAGATTGATTCCCAAGTATATTTTTTTTAGGCTATTGTGAATGGGGTAGGTTTCTCATGTATAGCAACACATTTGATTTATGGGTGTTAATTTTATAAACTGCTGCTTTACTGAATTCCTTTATGAGTTCTAGAAGCTTTTTTTGAGGAATTTTTTGGATCCCCTAAATATAGAATCATGTCATAGCAAGTAGTCATAGTTTGAGTTCTTCTCTTCCTATTCATAGCCCTTTAATTTCTTTCTTCTGTTTAATTGCTCTGGCTAGAATTTCAAGTTTGATGTTGAATAAAAGTGGTAAAAGGGCATCCTTGTCTTGTTCCAGTTCTTAGAGGGAATGCTTTAAATTTTTTGCCATTTAGAATAATGTTAACCTTGGGTTTAGCGTATGTAGCTTCTATATTGTTGAAGTATGTTCCTACTACCTCTAGTTTTTCTAGTGTTTTGAAGATGAAGGGGTCCTATATTTTGTCAAATGCTTCTTTTGGTTCTATTGAGATGTTCATATGATTCTTGTCTTTAAGTCTATCGATGTGATGAGTTACGTATACTGATTTCTATATTGAACCAAACTTTAATCCTTGGGATGAATCCCACTTGGTCATCGTGTACTATCGTTTTAATATGTATTTGTATGCTATTTGCCAGAATTTTATTGAGAATTTTAACATCTAGTTTCATCAGGAATATTGGTCTGAAGTTTTCTGTCCTTGATGTGTCTTTGTTTAGTTTTGGTATCAGGGTGATTCTAGCTTCATGGAATAAGTTTGGAAGGTTTCCCTCCTTTTCTATTTCATGGAAAGGTACAAGGAAGATTGTGCTGTTTTTCTTTGAAAGTCTTGTAGAACTCTGCTGAGAATCTGTCTGGTCCTGGACTTTCTTAATTGGTAGGCTTTTGATGGTGTCTTCAATTTATTGTTTAAATTGATCTGTTCAAATTGTGCATATCCTCCTGATTCAGTTTATGTAGATCATATGTCTCTAGAAATTTGTCCATATGTTCAAGATTTTCCACTTTATTGGAGTATAAATTTTCAAAATGGCTTCTTATTATCTTCTGTATTTCAGTAGTGTCCCTCATGATATTTCCTTTTTCATCACGAATTTTAGTAATTTGAGTTTTCTCTTTCCTTCAATTGGTTTCCATTGATTTGTTCAAAGAACAAACGTTTTGTTTTGTCAAGTTTTGAATTGTTTCTTTTGTTTCAATTTCACTGATTTCAGCTCTTATTTTATTTCTTATTTTCTACTACTTTTGGTACTGATTTGTTCCTCTATTTCTAGGGCTTTGAGAAGTAATGCTATATCATTTATTCATTGACTTTCTTGATTGCATTAAAACTTCCACTACCATGTTGATTGAAAGTGCTGGAAATATTTCCTTGACTTGTTTCAGATATTAAAGAGAAGTTTCTCACTTTTTTGTTCAATACATTATTAGCTGTTGGCTTATTACTTCTGTGGTTTTAATTATATTGAAGTATTTTACCTCAATTATTAATTTATTCAGCATTTTTCTTCTGATAATAAAATGTTAACTTTTATCAAATACTATTCTGCATCTAATGAGGTGATCATACAAGTTTTGTTCTTTATTCTTTTGATGTGGTGTGAGACATTTGTTGATTTGTAAATATTACACTCTCAGCATCTGTAGAATGAATCCCACTTAATCATGGTGAACAATTTTTTTATTCGTTTTAATTAATTATATGTGACAGCAAAATGCATTTTGATTCATTGTACATCAATGGAGCAGTACTATTCATTTCTCTGGCTGTATATGATACAGAGTCATACCGTTTGTGTGATCATACAAGTACCTAGGATAATGATGTCAACCTCATTCCACCATCATTCCCACTCCCCTGCCCCCTTTCATCCTCCCACTGCCCTCTATCCAATATAAATTCCTCCATTCATTCCCTCACCTCCATTATGGATCAGCGTCCACATATCAGAGAAAATGTTTGGCCTTTGGTTTTTTGGGATTGGCTTATTTTGCTTAGCATAATATTCTCCAACTCTATTCATTTACCTGCAAATGCCATAATTTTATTCTCCTTTAGGGCTGAGTAATATTGCATTGTGTATATATGTACCACAGTTTTTTGATCCAATTATCTATTGAAGGGCATCTAGGATGAACAATTTTTTAATGTGCTCTTGGATTTGCTTTGCTTGTTTGATGAGGATGTGCATCTATCTTGAAATTCTGAATTTTTTATTGACTGAACATGAATCATTCTGAAGTACCAGTAATTTTGAATCCAAGTTTCGGACCCCTTGTCTGCAAGACAAACCACTTATAGCTATGTGAAATATGAAATGTTTGGAAACCAATAAAAGAAATTTATAATTGCTTCTTTTTGCAAGATTTGATAGATTTGTGGTATGATTCTGGCAGCAGCAAGTCATTATCATTATTGTTACCAGTCAGACCCCCACTACCTTAGAATATATTTATTTCGTATCAGCCAAACTGTGCAAAGTGCAGTGATTCTTGGGCTTTGGATTCATTAGAGATGAGAAAAAGCAAATCAAAGTAATTGTTAAAGGAACATTTTAGACTATGACTTGTTCAAAGAAAGAAGCCTGCAATGTGAGTGTTCACTACTGCCCAACAGTATGATTAGAAGCATTTTCTCCTTCAAAGCAAGGGAACTCTACTGAACTTGGCAAAGGAAAGAGATTTGCATGGATTCCAGACCTTGATTTTCAAAACCTTAGAATCCCCTGTGGGTCTCTCTGTCCCTGTGCACATAGTGATTCATATGGCTGTTAGCACATCTTTACTTGTCTCCAATGCAGTATTTATACTCACAATGGAGCAGAGGTTACCTTACAGTCTAGTGTGTACTGAAATGCTGAATTCAATAAGCACTGCTTTGCTTACTTATTTAAACTCAGACATTGAAATGTGCTTGTTTTCTTAATACTTTTTCTCAAACCTTCTACCAAAAATCCCATTTACCACAAATATCTGGAGACATTGCATGCTATACACTGCTGGGAGGCAGTATATCAAATTTATATTCTGCACATCCTCACCGAAAAGGGTACACTCATACATTGCTGGTGGGATTGCAAGCTGGTACAGCCACTCTGGAAAGCAGTGTGGAGATTCCTTAGAAAACTTGGAATGGATCCACCATTTGACCCAGCTATCCCACTCCTTGACCTATACCCAAAGGACTTAAAGTCAGATTACTACAGTGATGCAGTCACATCAATGTTCATAGCTGCTCAATTCACAATAGCTAGATTGTGGAACCAACCTAGTTGCCTTCAATAGATGATTGGCTAAAGAAACTGTGGTATAGATACGCAATGGAATATTACTTAGCCATAAAGAAAAATAAAAATATGGCATTTGTAGGTAAATGGATGATGTTGGAGACTGTCATGCTAAGTGAGATTAGCCAATCCCAAAAATCCAAAGGCCGAATGGTCTCTCTGATAAATGAATGATGATGCATAATGCAGGGTGGAAGGGAGTCAAGATTGGAGGAATAATAGATAGCATAGAGGAAAGGTGAGGGTGGGGTCAGGGTGAGGGGTAATAATAATAACAGAATGAGACAGACATCATTACCCTGTGTACATGTATGAATGCACAGATGGTGTGACTCTACTTTGTGTACAACCAGAGAAACAATAGCTGTACTCCATTTGTGTTCAATGGATCAAAATTAAATGAATAAAAACAACACAAAAACAGAAAATTTATATTCTTGTATTAAAAAAAACTAAATAGTGCATGATAATACAGAATTAACTAGTGTTAAGCAAAACTTCAGAGATATACTCATGGGCATGTAGAAAGAAATTCCATTAAATGGGTGATAAATTTACTTAACTATTAAATAGGGTTTCATACAATAGAGGGTTTCATAAAAAGAAAAGCTGAAGAAAGATGATAAGATGAAACTGAGAGCCTTCTAAAAGCCCATTTAGAAGGCAACAGGCCTGATACTTGTTAAGATATCAAAGAGACAAAAAAAGATAAAAGGGATTGGTTTTAACATTATGAAAATCGTACAAAAACACAAAAATTAGTTTTAACTTTACTTGGAAATTATGAACAGTTAGATGATTTTAAAAGTTTTATACCTAGAAAATTCATTCTGGATTTCTCTGTTGAAATGTACATTAATGTAGAAAGGAACTATGGAGAAGATATGCTGAGAAAATCAATTATCACCACTGTTATGAAACATGAATTATGAAACAGCGAAACAACAACTATAGCATTTATGATGTTCTTTCCAAGAGGCAGGAACTGTGATAGGCACCTTGCAGGCGTAATGCTATTTAATACTCATGAGGCAAAGATATTTACATATCTACATCTCTCTTTTCTAGAGGTTTGGAGAGTTGAAGTGGTTTTCCTAGTCACATCGTAAATGTGAGTTTGACCTGAGATTTGGACTTAGGAATAAGATGTCACATCACTATTTGACTATTATGCATTTGACGGAAATTTCCAATTGTATTTTGTATGAGATCAACTAATCAGAATATCTACTACCTCCAGCTTTTACAGTGAAACATATGAAATACAAATTATTGAAAACAAAGCAGAGTGATCAGCATAGATGACACTAGAATTTTTCTTGCAAAATCCTTTCATAATTTGGGAATTTGAGTACCTCTGACCATTATCCCTTTACCATGAAGTACAAATAACATAGATCATTCATAATCCTCTGCTACCCTGGACCTAGTGGTGGAACCCATGAGTTAAATTTAAACTATTCTATTAATTTGCTATGATTCTTCAAATTAAGACAAAGGAAGGTAATCCCCTGCTCCTGCAAAAGTTGTTGATAATACTCAGAAGATCTTCAATGCAGTGACTTCATATTTATTATAAAGTTGCTAATTACGATGAGTAACATATAACTTGTCAGGATATGTGTTAGTTCACTAAAACCACAATATGCTCTGTGAACCACCCATATTGTCTAGGATCTTTAAGAAACAAAGCTCTCAAATCCCATCCAGATATGATCTGAATGTGCATTTTGACAAAGTCCTTGGCTGATCCTTATGCTTCAATCTTTATTACTAATTAGTATGTTTAGAGTTGATGGAAATCTACTTGAATGGAAATTAGGCAATTGGGGGAATGTCAGTGGTAATTGCTTCTTTTCTCAGGGGCTTGTGCTCAGAGCAATGAAAATCCTTGGAGAGTATTTGTCTTCATGATATTTGTTAACTGGACAATGCTTCCTGGCATATCAACCAGAAGTGCTCAGGAACCTGTGAAAGGTGAGGGAGTTGGCCAGTCTGAAGCAGGGAAGCACAAAGTGAAAAGTTAAACTTGGAGGTGCTGACAAGTTTCACAATACCTGAGATGGAGGCCTAGGCTCTGCCCTCTCAGTACTGAAGACTGCAGCATGCTGGGTGTTTGATATGCCAAACACCAGTCTAGTCCCCTTCTCCTCCATGTCAAAGAGGACATTGAAAATAAAAGTTGGCATTGAGGTTTCAGGCAGAAAAGAGGTGAGTGTGCTCATGCCTCTCTTCTTGGAAACTCCTTGGTCTGGGAGTAAGTACTATGAAAGTTCAAGCAAATATTCCTCAATACTAAAATTTGCTCGTTTAATCATTTACTTATTCACAAAACGCTTTTAAACTGCCTGTGATGTGCCAGATGTGTGTTAGTTACTGGGGAGAAGAAGGAGAATTACTGTGTATCATCATCCAGCTTATAATTTAGTTCAGAGTTTTAAAAAATGTGCTGTTTAGTGGTGGGTGTGTTGTCACACCAGTAGTCCCAGCTCTTGGGAGGCTGAGGTGGGAGGATCACTTGAGTCCATGAGTTGGAGCATCTTGTGCAACAGTGAGATCCTGTCTATTTAAAAAAATACATAAACACTGTTTGGAAATTATGACATTCTGAGCATTTTGTAGGAAGACCTGATTAATGACAAGAAAGTGAAAACCGGTTCTATGGTGACGACGATTTTATATGATATGTAAAAGAAAATAAATATTTAACAGACAACGAAGAGAATGTGAATGGTAAAACTATTTCAAGTAGAAGGAATAGTAAATAAAATATAGATAACTGAATAAATACAATATAATTACTGACAAAAGTCAAATGTATGAGTCACAAAGAGGATTACACAAAGTCTTTTTTCTCTCAGCATTGTGTTTGACAGTAGATCTCCATCAAGTTTATGACTGAGTACATCTGTTGACAGAAATACATAGCACATTCCCTTTTAAAGATATCAAATTGTTAGATTAATTTATTTATATTGATTAAAGGTATATCCTTACGTTTTGTTTCATTTAAAACTTGTGAAAATGCTTGGGAATTATCCCATTATCTTCCGAGCTCTTCACAGCTTATGTCTCTCATCTACTCAATTTCCCTCCTTAGAATGGACACCCATAGAAAGCACATAGCTCAAAAGGTAGTATCTAGGCTCAGGAGTGCTTGCCAATCTCGTGGTACACATAGAAAATGGTTGTATATGACCCATTGCAAATGTGGGGTAGATAGTGACATACCTTGTGGCAGATGATGACCAACTGTGAGGCTCTAGGTGCTGTAGTCATCTCCTCATGACTCCAGAGGTTAAGAACCAAGTATTTAGCACCATTATGAGCCATTGGTGATATTCCCATTCCCTGGCACATGAGCTGGGAAGCTGCTATAAATCTTGTTGGGGTTATAGTATAAAATTCCATTAGAACCATGTAGAATAATCCATTGTGGTCTTGAAGTTATACTTTTGTACGTGAAATCTAAATTTCTAATTGCTTTATTCAACATCTGTTATTCTATGGACTTCATTAATTTAAGAAGAAATTCTGTCTTTATGTTTCCATATTAATTGAACTCAACACAGATAGCTTGTATGTGAAATATTATTTTTAAACTGTTTAGAAGTTAATGAATAGTTTCCCATCTAATTTTAATTATTTTTTCCAACTATTTCTCAAATATAGTAGTTATCATAATTGATTTGATAGTTTCATTTATTTTATTTTATTTGTGGAGAATTAAGATGTCTAAATATTATCCTTAAAGATGCTGATTTACTAAGTCTGGTATAAAGATAGCAAGTCTGTTTTAAAGAAATAAAATGGCCAGAATCTCTTTATCTGTGTTAAAAGAATTTTGAAAGTTGATAAATAGAGTTTTGAGGATAGTTACAAAGTTCAAGAAGCTACTAAGGACCTATTTGGAATAGAATTCAACTGTCAATTATTAGAATGAAAAAGGAAGGGGTGGTACCAATTTAACTAAGGTAACCTCACATGTGAAGTGGAATATTGATATGATATTCACAGTTATTAATTCTAGAAATACTGATATGAGCAATTTTCTAGAACTATGGATATGTAAGTTTCAGGAAAACTGAAGACAAAATGTTTACTCGTGCTGTTCTACAGAGAACAAGTTGTCTCTGGAGAGCAAGGCAAGAGCACAGGAAAATGATTCAGGAACTTCTGCTTTTATTTATACACACATTTACATTTTTATATTCATCATTTTTAGTTAAAACTGCAATCTTCCTACAATCTCTGACTGTATCAATGAACCATATGGAGAACTCCCTTGGGTAATAGCCTTTGTACACAAAGATGTTATACATCTGTGTGTAAAGCAATCAGTCCCATAAATCAACCTTATCCCCGGTGCCACCTGCCTTTGTGGAATAAATAACTCTGTTCATGTCAAATCAATAGTAAGTAACTGAAATATTGGTTTTAACATAAAATTCCCTGAACTGAGACAAGTTGGATGCTACGAAGGTTGGTAATTACTGATTCTATATGTGAATGTTACTTGGGAACAATTCAGGGAGAAAGGATATAAAACATGAACTTGAAATACCACAACAACACAATTAGTGAATCAGAATTAATGGAAACATATATACAGTGAGACCTCATGACCAGACAACAGATTACTTTAAAATTCCATTGGGAATGTTATGAAAACAAATGATATTCTGTATTACAAAACCTCAACAATTCACAGTAACATATAATTCAGAGTATATTCAGTGACCAAAATGAAATTGTTATGGGCGCAACTTAATAACAGACCATTCACCACTGAGAAGTCCAAATTTGAGAGTCTTTATTAAGCCGGACAGCTGACTGTCTCACACAATGCCCCAAAAATGGTTATTGGGAGAACAGCCCCGACCATAGGGTTGCAGGGGTTCTTATACCAAAAATCACATCAATCATAAGTGTCTGTTGCTATGATTTGAAATTACAAACCGACATCATGAAATCATCAGGAGAGGGGAAAGTGGTCAAATGACCTTTACGTAGGTACAAACTAAAGAATGGTTACTAATGGTTACTAACATAGGAATCAAAAGAGAACAATTTTTCATTGTATAAGAATCGCCATTTTGCATTGTTAAACATGTCATGCTAAGTGACTGAGGCAGGGTGTTCCTATGGGAGAAGCTAAGCAACTGTTGATAGGTGCAGAGGTGGAGCATTCCCATGGGAGAAGCTCATTTTCTACATAACATGGAGTCTCAGAGCAAAATGGAGTCTGTTTAGTCATTGCCCATATAGACTGGCCTGTAACATTTCTATGGAGCCAGATCTGTCAGCCCATCACAAAATTAAGAAAGACATTTTTAAAAAGAAATAGAATAAAAACTTTAAACATCTATAAAAATTTGTCCAATTTATGGAAAAATGAAAACTTAAACAGAATGTATAGAGTTTTTTAAAGTCATAAACTCATGTTTGATTTATTAAATTTGTGAGATACTGCTAAAGTGAGGCTTCGAGAGAAACTCATAATTAATATAGAGTATATATTAAGAAATTTTAATAATTTAAATAAAAATAAAACTCAAAGTCAGTATTGCAAAAAGTTAGTTTATTTTCATTGATTAGTAAAATTGATAAGCTTTCATCAAGACAAAAATAAAAGAACCTTAGCTTACTTGTTTCAGGAATGAGGAAATAGAAAACAATGTGTAGTCTACAAATTATTTTTTTTAATGTTAAAAAAATCATTATGAAAAACATGGTACATTGGATAATTTTTAAGGAAAATGATGTTATTAAAATTTCAACTTAGGAAATTTGAGAGGAAAGATAGAATCTGAAGAAGTGATATTTGTTAAACAAATTCAATCCATTATTAAAATTTTTCACACACAAAACCACAGGTCTAGTCTGTTATACCATTGAATACTTGTATAAATTTGGTATCTAGTTTTGAAATCCATTCCCAAAGGTAAAAATAATGTTATTGCAATTCATTTTATTGCTTGTATTTGTGGTTTGTACCTTTTTAGTTCTTAGTAACACTTTTTATGCCTAGTAATATTTCATTTTATACCACATACCATAATTCATCCATCAGTCCATCCTGAGTGAACATTTGGGTTGTTGCTAATTTTTGCTCGGCAGAGTAAAACTGCCAAGCACTATTTGTTCAAGTCTTTTAGTATACAATTGTTTGAATATTTCTTAAGTACTGAGAAGCAGAGTTGTTAGATTAAGTAATTATTTTCTTTTTAAATAAACAAGAATATGCCAAACTGTTTTCCAAAACAGTTGAATGGTTTTACTCTCCACATGGACTTTGTATAAGAAGCACAGTTGCTCCTCGGAAACACTTGGTATCTCCAGTTTATTTCATTTGATTTATTTTGTTTTTGATGTTTTGTTTTGATGATGGTGTTAATTTTAAGTTGTTTTGTTTTGATGATTGTGTTAATTTTAAGTCATTGATGATAACGTACAATGGATATATTTTTACACTCATTATCCAGTATTTTCCTGTGTCCATATTTCACTTTTTTCAAAATTGATTGTCTTCTGTTATGGTTTAGATGTTAGATATTCCCCAAAAGCTAATGTGTAAGATGATGCAAGAAGGTTTAGAGATAAAATAATTGGGTTATGTAAGAGCCTGAACCTTATCAGTGCATTAATGTCCAGATAGGGATTAACTGGGTGATAACTGTAGGCAGGTACGGTGTGGCTTGAGGAGCTGGGACCCTGGGGATGTACCTTTAGGTACAGATTTTGTTCTTATTGTGCTGAGCTGCATTCCTCTCCCACACCCTTTCACGCTGATGTTTTGCCAAAGGCACAGAGCAATGGAGTTAGCTGTCTATGGACTGAGACCTCTGAAACTGAGAACCCCCATTTGGCATTTCTCTTCTAATTGTTCTTGTTAGGTTTCTTGGTTGCAGCAATGAAAAAGTTGACTAAAATATCTTCATAGTAAAAATGATATATATTTTTTACATATTTTAGGTAAAAACCCTTTCCAGATATATGTACTACCTTGAGTTTTTTCATTTTCTTGTCAATATCTATAATTTTACTTTTAATTTTGATGAAATACAATTGAACTGTTGTTTATGAGACTTTGTTTATTGTTTTTGTTTTGTTATTTATGTGCATATATGTCCTTTCTAAGAGACTGGGAACTGCTCCAATCTCAAAGATTTTCTTCAGTGTTTTTTTTAACCAGACATTTTATAGTTCAGCTTCTATGTTTAGATCTGGTTCATTTCAGATTGATTTTGCTGTAAAATGTGTTAAAATTTTTAGATTTTTCATATTTCTTGTTTTTTATAATTCAACTCTAATCCATTTGGGATTTTACTTTGGTATATGTAATAGTAAATATGAGAAGTAGAAAATCTGGTGATCCATTTTCAGAATATAGCCTTAATTGGATCTAATTGTAACCATTTTAATTCTAGCCCTTCTTTTTGACTGCCCCAGTTTTAAGTTAGCCAATTGCATAGATTGTAACCCCAGCCACACTGAGTCGGGGGTGTGAACAGATGGACTGCCCACCAGGCACACTTGCTAGCCAGGTTCTGGTAACACACCTTTCTGGCGGGAGTATACATCTGCCTTGCCCACCCACTTCTGAGTGGGCATTTCATTTCTCATGGCACCTCAGTATTTCTAACAGTTTAAATCAACTATTTACCATTGAAGAAGAAAGAGGATGAAATTTGTAATTTTATGATTCTGAATTGTGTTTCCCTGCTTTGTACTCCCTTCTGACAGAAATTGAAGGACTAGGAAGGAAAAAAATGAGATGTACAAGTAGCTGTTTCTATAATTTGAAATCAGAAATTATCCCATATTTTCCAATTGGTAGATTGAAAGGTCCCCACCAGTTTTATTATGAGGTAGGTAACATTGTTTTCTCACTTGCTCAAGGGTGTCAGTAAGTGATGGTGTAACAATATGAACACAGGACTTTGACTCCTGGCCATTTAACCTCTAGTCATCTGCTTCCCTCAAAGGAAGACGGTGGTACTCAGTCCATGAATCACTAAGTAGCTAACTGTGGGTCACTCCCCTTGATGATATGCACAATGGATTTTGTAGATCATGCTTCCTGTTAATATATTTGAAAAACTTAAGATTTTGTGTGGAAACCTTATTCACTGATATTATATAAAAAATTGAAAACTCTGACAAGGTATCACTTCACTCCTGCTAGAAATTAGTTTTAGGTTATTAAATGTTACTGCCATCAGGCAGGGCTTTCTCTTTTCAAATTGTCACTCTGCCAGTGTCAATCATTTACAGTGGCTTTTCTAAACATATTTGTTTGTAAGTCTCAACCTAGAAATATTGACTTGAAACCATTGAAATGTTCAAAAGAGAAATTAGATGTTTGGAAGGTTTTCAATTATTATAAGTATAAGTTCAATATTTTAAATAAAATCATTGGGTTGAAAGAAAACTTAAAACATTAAATTGCAATAAATTTTACTTAAATTCATCCAGAATGAGATGCTCATATAGAAATTCAGGGGATATCCTCCAGAACAAAGAAAATAGCAATCAAGTCCGTCCATCTACCATGTTTTTCTCTCCCCTTCAGAAATCGAACAGAGGACATGGCAACAGGAAATCACTCCACAGTGACTGAGTTCATCCTGGCTGGGTTAACTGACAAACCAGAGCTCCAGTTGCCCCTCTTCCTCCTCTTCCTAGGAATCTATGTGCTCACAGTGGTGGGGAACCTGGGCATGATCACACTGATTGGGATCAGCTCTCACCTGCACACTCCCATGTACTACTTTGTCAACAGTCTGTCCTTGATTGATTTGTGCCACTCTACTGTGATCACCCCCAAAATGCTGGTTAACTTTGTGGTAGAGCAGAACATCATCTCCTACCCTGGATGCATGACTCAGCTCTACTTCTTCCTAGTTTTTGCTATTTCAGAGTGTTACATGTTGGCTGCAATGGCCTATGACCGCTATGTGGCCATCTGTAGCCCACTGCTTTACCATGTCATCATGTCCTCTCAGACCTGCTTTTCCCTTATTTTGGTGGTATATCTTATAGGAGTAGTTTGTGCATCAGTTCATACAAGCTGCATGATTAGGATTCATTTTTGTAAATTGGATGTGATCAACCATTATTTCTGTGATCTTATATCCATCCTAAAACTCTCCTGTTCCAGCACCTATGTTAATGAATTACTAATTCTAGTCTTTAGTGGAATTAATATCCTTGCCCCCAGCATGACCATCCTTAGCTCCTACATCTTCATCATCGCCAGCATCCTGCGCATTCGCTCCACTGAGGGCAGAGCCAAAGCCTTCAGCACCTGCGGCTCCCACATCTCAGCTGTTGCTCTCTTCTACGGATCTGCTGCCTTCATGTACTTGCAGCCTTCATCAGTCAGCTCCATGGACCAAGGGAAAGTGACCTCTGTGTTTTATACCATCATTGTGCCCATGCTGAACCCCCTGATCTACAGCCTGAGGAATAAAGATGTGAATGTTGCCCTGAAGAAAATGCTAGAGAAAAGAAAATTTCTGTGAGGAGAAGTAACATTAAGAATATTTATTGTATCTAAGTCTTGGCTATAACACTGTATAAATTGATACAATCTTTGTCTATCCATCATTATTTTCCTTAGTTAGTGAGATTCTATGAGCTTTATTTCTTTTCCTGTAACCTTGTTAATGTCATTTATCTTTAGGCTTTTCTCTTATAAGTATCACTGAGACACAGATTAGAAGAAATATCAATGACATGGATATATGAAACCACACATGCCATCTCCACTACCCTTTCCATTTCTCCCATGTGTTTGATAAAAAACATGATCCTCAACATAATTAAAATGACATCTTCAAGCAGTGATTACCAATCTTTCCTTTATATACTCAAAAAGTGACAAAAATCATATCAATAGCATGTCTGTAATCTTTAGTTTTTGCTTGTATTCTAAATGTCTTTTTCCTTCATATCCTACTTCATTTTTTCTCTATGAGGATTATTCTTCCTTTTCTTTAAAAAAATGTAATCAGATATTAAAATATGAATTATAAACCCATGCACTTACTGTGATTATGCCCAATCCAATATACCCTGCTTTATTATTTATTATTATAGTTTTAAAATAATTGCCTGCTTATTGCCCAGGTCATCACTGGACTATAATCTCCATGAAGGCAGTACCCTGCACACATTACTCACTGCTTCAGCTTTAGTAGCCAGAAAGTACTTGGTCCCCAATAATCCCTTGATAAGTTTCTTGATATTTATTTTCTTCTATAAAATATTTATATGAAAATCAATATATATCTAATATACTTGTCACTCATGGACCCATTCAAGTGCTACATACAACTATTTTGTTGTTATGTCAAAGAAATTATGCCTAAATTTTCAAGACTATTTGAGATAACTGGTACCATCCTTAGTTATTTCTGGACACAGATTTAGAAATATTAGGCTTGAGTTACTTCTGCAGTAAATCTTAGCACCAGTGTGATAACTTGTAAATCCTAGATTACTGAAGTCCTTAGACCCCATTGACAACCAAGAATTCTCTTAAAGAAGTCAAAATTATTCTTGAATTCAGACTTGCATGAGACAAAACATTTTCAATAGACTTGAAATCCAGTGAGTCAACACGATAAATCATGTGGCAGAGTGACTTCTGAGACCCAAACCCCACATTCTACACCACTATACTCAACAGCAGGAGATAACCCCACCCATAAGGCAAAAGGAAATTCCTTTTCTCTTTAGACTAAAGTAGAAGGACATAGAATATGTAAAATTAAAAGCCTGGTTTACTGCATGTGTCATATTCATCTCCTTTCCTATTTTTCTTTTTGTTTTCTGAGCAGTGGTAGAAGTCATTAAGTTTTCTCTGCTTGACTTCCAGCTTATCTATAAGGCAGCCTGTTTTTATCTATAACCTTGTTCACAGCCTTTTACTTATTCAATTTCTATTATATTCAAATCTTCAGAAGAGGAAGGTAGGAGAATGAGTTTGTCATCCAAAAGGCAATTCCATGGCCATTCTAAAGCTAACACGTTGCACTCATAATGTCAAGTGAACTACTTGAGGATCTCCCATTATCCATGGACTCCAGCTCTGAGCCACCAAAATCCTTGTGTGAATGAACCCCTTTATCCCACTTAAGTTTGAGTTAAACAATATCTCTAAACTAAACCAAACTATTGGCTTATTTGTTATTACAAGTGTGTCTCCAGATAACTAATGCAAAATGTGCCAGAATGATCTGGGAAAGTGCACTTTAAAGGCTCTAAGAACTTGAACATCATTTCTTAATCTTTGAAACTTGAGCTAAATTACTTTGTACACCATCCTCTCTCACGTTCAGTTTATTGCCTCTGTTTCTTCATAGTATTTGCTGCTTATGGGCATGGCACGTGGATGTTGATAATTGCAGTCTGACTTTGCCGAGTTAATTTAAACTCCAATGGAATACACAGTGGGTGTTTCCAGTGACCAAAGCCAGGATATGAATTTTGGGGTCTCAAAAAATCAGGACTGAACACTCACCCCATAAGCCAAATAGAAAATGTAATAGTGAAAACCATGAAAGGAACTTTAACAAGTAAGTGTAGCTACACAGGAGGGCAAGGGTAGCTGTATCCTTCACCCTGTCTTTGGAGGTACTGACCAAAGCTTCCAGTTTCTATAGACAAGGGGAACAGAAGTGTGTAGTTAAGTAGTCTTGGCCAAATTGTGGTCTGCTTGATCATTATCTAAGAGCTGGTCAGGCAGGGAGGTCTGGTTTATCATTAAGTTAGAATTGATCAGGCAAGGACTTGTCTGCCTTAAAAATATTGCTGCCTTAAAAATATTGCTGTTGCCTCCAGGGGAGTAGTTTTAATGACCCATCATGAGATGTCAATCAATCAGTCCTGTTGTTCCTGGAATTTGAGGTGACCCAGAGCACAGGAGGCAGATGTAAAATGGAGACATATGTGCTAATGACAAAAAAGTACATATTTATTGTATTCAGCTTGATGCTTTGACATATATATACATTAGATTAGCTAAACAAACCTAGTAAACATATTCACTTTCTCACATGCTTATCATTGTCATGATGAGAATATCTAAAATCTTTTTTATTGGTTGTTTTTAGTTATACATGACAGTACAAAATCCAATTGATATAACTATATAAATGGGGAATATAGCTCATTCTAATTAAAATCCCTTTCTTGTATTCACTGTGGTGTTTTCATATATGTACATAGGAAAATGATGTCAGATTCATATCACTGTCTTTCCTTTTCCTATCCCCCGTATGTGTTCAGGTACACAATATTTTGCTATTAACTGTAGTCATTATGCTGCTAAACAGATCTCCTGAACTTATACATTTTGTCTGAGATTTTGTATTTTCTGACCAATGTCCAATTGTCTTTACCAATCCTTATAAACCATAATTCTATTCTCTACTTCTATAAATTTGGCATTTTCCGATTCTATGTATAAGTGAAATTATGGATTTTTGGTCTTTTTCTGCCTAGTTCATTTTATTTAGCATAATGTTCCCTAGGTAATTCATGCTGTCCAAATGACAACATTTCCTTCTTTTTAAGAATGAAATGGTATTCCACTATATATATCCCAAATTTTGTTTATCCATTCACCTGCTGATGGACACTTAACCTGATTCCACACATTGGTTATTGTGAATTATGCTGTGATAGAAATGGGAATGCAAATATCTCTTCAACACACTGATTTCAATTCCTTTATATACCTAGTAGTGGAATTACTGGATCATAAAGTATTTATTTTTTCCCAGGGTGATGATGAACAAAGTGCGGGGAGAGGGGAGTCTTTCTGGTTCTCAATCTTAGAGATAAAAAACACTCTTTTTTTTCACACTTATTCTGAGAACTTCTCCCCCACTGCAGGAACCAACCAAGAATTTCAGGAGAATTCTTCCTTTGAGAGCAACCCTCACCCAATGAGATCAGGAGCCTGTGTATAAATGCTCCACCTCTTACTCCCTTACAGTAACTAGCCATTACGTGGCCATAGGTTTGCACTCCCATAGTCCACAAACACCTCAGTGACACACTTTCATATTGGTTTATTCTCCTTTATTTCTTCACTTCTCATGTGCACGGAAAATGAAATATGTTTTTAATCAAATTCTATCATAGGGAAATAAAGTTTAAAAACATTTTGACATTTTTCTCAGTTAAAAAAATGAAGACATTCATAATTGTTTAATGAATGGAAAAATGGGAACAGAATACCACAAACTGTGGGACAAAAAATATCATAAACAAAATGGAAAAACCAGAGGAGAAGAGATGAAGAAAAAAACAGAGAAATATTTGAACCAACAATGACTAATAATTTCCCAAAAAGTAATGCTGAAAATCTAAGTACAAATTAAAAAAAAAAATCAAAGAATACCAAGCAGGATAAATACAAAACAACTATACCTACACATATTACTTCACTTAGTGGGGAGAAGTATCTCTTCAAGAAAGAACTTTTAGAGAAATGGATCTCCACATGTAGAAGGTCCATTAAATTGGACCTTCACATCATAATTTATGCAACAATAGGTCCAAAGTGAATTAAGGACTTAAATATCAGACAACAAATGAAAAACTTATAGATGAAAACATAGAGGAAAAGTTTCATAACATTTTTCTGGGAAATTATTTCTTGGATCTGACCTCACAAGCAAATGACACAAAAGCAAAAACAGAAAAATAGAATAATATAAAACTAAAAAGCTTTGCACAACAAATAAAACAGTTAACAGAGTGGAGACAACTCACAGTTTGTGAGAATATTCTTCCAAACCATGTATCTTATACGAGTATAATAGATATAAATGTGCACATGCACATAACAATGCAAAATGAATCATAGACTTGTAAGTCCCAAAATATAAATTTCTGGATGAAAAACTTCATTGCCTTGAGTTAGGCAAAAATAATTTAGATATGAATTTAAAAGCATGATTCATAAAAATCAATATTGTGGATTTCATCAAAATTAAAAATGTTGCTCTTTCAAAGGCATCATTACAAGGATAAAAGCACAAGTCACAAAATAGATTTCAATGTTTCCAATGAAAGTCTCATATGAATGAAATGTAAAAACTTTCATAACTCAGTAAGAAAACAACAAACATAAAATGTACAAAATATTTATTTCTCCACAGATGTTACATGAGTGGGGGAATATGTGACAAGTTATCACAGTAAACCTAGTAGAGTGGCTACCATTGGAGTATGAACCTAAGACGTGGATTGACTAAAAATATCATAGTCTTCTGGTGGAAATCTAAAATAAGGTAGACACTAAAATAGTTTCTAGGTTCTCAAAAGGACTCCATCATTCCACACCTATATATTAACCTAAGGGAGATGAAACCATATGTTTATAAAAATACTTGTACATGAAAATTTCCAGTTTATCATAGCCTAATACACATGGCCCTGATGTACAATTGTTACACTTATGATTTTTTTGGGTTGTGATGGTGTGAAAGCAGTGTACATTCTGTAGAAATCATGCTTTGAATTTTGAATTATCATCTTTTCCAGACCCACTGATCTGTAGTGCGATAACTCACGATGCTGGGCAATGTCAGGAAACTACAGCTCGCAGTTAACCATGTAACCCTAAAGGGAGACAACCAATACTTCTTGGTGTGCTGTGTTGCTAAGCTAGGATATTTAGTAGGTTAGGTATACCAAATACCATTTTAAATTACCATATTTTCAATTTATGATGAGTTTATCAGTATGTAACTCCATGGTAAGTCAAAGAGTAACTCTACCTGGAAATGACACAAATGTCTATCACTAGAAAACACTTGTGGCTTACCCATCCAATATAATGCTACTTATTAATAAAAGCAAGGAACAATTGATACATGTGCAGCAACACAAGAGAGTTTCAAAAAGGTACCTCTATATGATCCATTTATATAAAACTCTGGAAAATGCAAACAAATCTATATTGACAAAAAGTAAATAATTGTTTACTTTGAAACAGGAATGGTAGGTTGGCAAATGGCAGATTGCCATCTATGAATGGTTACTATGTTCATAAACATCATTGTACTATGGTTACATGTGTTATATGTGCATATGTAAACACACATATGCAAGTGATGATGGTTTTTCATATGTGTATACACATACACACATGTGTGTATGTATATATATATATACATTTATGTTTATATACATTTATAATTGATATATATATAAATTTATGTTTACACAAATATTCAACTTAACAAGTTGCATATTTTAAATATGGGCAGATAATTGCACGGTAACTACACAATTGTCCATAATTATATGTCAACTATATCTCAATAAAATTTGAAATTTAATTAAATTAAAAATTTGATAATCATTTTAAAGAAAAAACAGGCTAAAAGCTATTCATTAATTCATTTTTATCAAAATATGTAATCTATACTTGATCATTTAAATCTTTTTAAATGAACATTCTCATGTACCAAAAAAGCATTTAACTTAGACTACTGGGTATACAAGCCTTTCCAATATTAATTACATTAAAAGTCTCTTGCCAGGAATAATTTGATTAACTGCTTTTTTGGAAGAAAATCTTTTATTTATCTTATAATTTCTCCTAATACACTTGCAGTTCATGCTTTCTATGCATATATGATTTTAACCTTTAAATGTCAGAAAAGAAAAACTCCTTTATGGCTTTTGTTCCAATTATTTCAAAAGTAGTTCATCATACTTTGTTTTACCCCTTACTATGAGGAAAAGGGTTTCTATAGCAACCATCATTATTTGTATATATACCTATATACAAATGTGTATTATATTATACTATCCTCCTACCTACCAATGTAAGACACACCAATATGTCTCAAACACACTATTCTGCACAAGCCAGAGATAATATAATCTCTGATTTACCAATCTTTCATCTGTAATCTGAAAATTCTCAGAAAGGAGAATTTTTGAATTTTATAATATTTAAGATTTTCTTCAAAAACAATAATAAATTCTTCTTCTGGGGGTATAGATCATTGGTAAGGGGTTTGTGTGAGGTGGTGAGAGTTGCACCCAGAACTACTAGATAAAAATAATAATAATAATAACAATAATCATAACAGAACAGTTATTTACTCCATTTAGTAGTTTATTTTGTATATTTTAACTATTATATCCATATCAATTGATGCTTATTGAGAGGAACACTTGGTTTAAATTCTGACAGCAGGCAATTCAAAATGTGGAGTATGGCCTAGGAACTTGACTCCATCATTGATACTCAACTTTGTCCTCAGTAGAGGATGGGAGAGAGGAAACTGGGTAATTCAGAACCTTGTATATAAATACAAATCTGCCTCTAAATTAATGTGTTTACAGCTGCTAACTTTTTATTTCAAATGCAAATTATCTTAGAAATAAAGGAAATGAGATGATTGCCTAAGAAAAAGAAGACTGTGCTCTTATTATAGGAAAGAGAGGTACCAGAAAGGCAGAGGAAAAGACTGAAGACATATTCTGCTCTGAAATTTAATTTGGACAAGACTACTTATATAACAACTGGCCTTGCTGAAATCAGCAAATTCCCTGGCTACCTAATTTGTCCCAAGTATAATTGGGACAATTTTGTTATTTCTACAAAGACAACTTAGCCATTGTCTTTGACCATGGAATTCAGAGATCAAAGGAAGAGCTGAACATACATGGAATCATTCATAACAAAAAAAGGTAACAACAATCATAGGTATTGGCATAAATTCAGACACAGATCAGTGGGAGCAGAAAAGAGAGCTGAAAAGTAAACACACACATTGAGGCAATTGATTTTTGACAAAAGTGTTAAGAATCCACACTGGTAGAAAGGAATAGTTAAAATCAGAATCAAATTAATGATATTAAAACAAAAAAATTGAAAAATCAATGAAACAAAAAGTTGTTTCTTTGAAAAATAAATAAAATTGATAAACATTAGCCAAGCTAAAGAAGAGAAGGAGAGAGAAAACTCAAATTACTTAAATTCATGATGAAAAAGAAAATATCACTATGGAAACCACTGAAATACAGACGATAATCAGAAACTACTTTGTAAATCTATACTCCAATAAAATAGAAAATCATGAAGGCATCAACAAAATTCTAGAGACATATGCCCTACGCAAATTGAATCATGAAGGCATAGAATATTTATACGGATCCAATTTCAAGCAATGAAATTGAAGACATCATCAGAAGAACACCAGCAAAGGAAAGCCCAGTACAAGAGGACTTCTTAGCCAAGTTCTACCAGACCTTCTAAGAAGAATTTACAACAATACTCTGCAAATTATTCCATGAAATGGAACAGGAGGGAATCCTTCCAAACTCATTCTATGAAGCTGGTATCACCCTGAGAGCAAAACCAGACAAAGACACGTCCAGGAAAGAAAACTTCAGAACAATATTCCTGATGAAGATAGATGCAAAAATTCTTAATAAAATACTGTTAAATTGCATACAAAAATATATTAAAAGATAGTGCAACATACATTCCACCAATTTCTCAATATTCCCTGTAAAACTTAAGTTCAAAAGCTGTCAGAGGACCTGACCAGCTCAGTGCCTATATTTTTTTCTCCATTTCTTTCTTATTTTCTGATTACTTTATTGAGGCATAATAGACACACAATAAACTGTACATATTTAAAGGGTACAATTGATAAATGCTGACAAATGTATTCAGTAACTACATCACCACCACTATCTGCATAGGGAATGTATCTACCATATTTAAATGTTTCCTCTTGCCCCATGGCAATCCCTTCCTCCTATAGTTCCATGTTATCTTTCACTATAGGTTAGTTTTCATTTACGAGAATTTTATGCAGATTAAGTAAAACAGTTATTAATCCTCTGTATGGTCCTTATTTTACTTAGAAGGATTATTTTGAGTTCATTGATTCAGCAACATTTCATGTGATCACTCTTTTACTATAATTATTTTGATCCTCTAAAAAGCATATAGTGGTATTGTGATTTAACTTGCATTTCTCTAATGAGTAATAATGTTGAGCATTTTTTCTGTTACATATTTTTCAGTGAAATATGTTGTTTGCTCTTATTGTTTCAAAAGATTTTATATCTTCATATATTCTGAAATGTTACTTAACAGATAAATGATCTGAAATATTTCTCCCTGTCCATTATTTTCATTCCCTTTACAGTGTCTTCTGAGTGATAAAAATTCAAGATTTTGATGAAATCCAATTTATCTTTTATTTTTATGGATTTTGCCCTGGTTGTTGTATCCAACATGTATTTGCCCAAACCAAGGTCAAAGAAATTTTCATGAAAGCTTTCTTCTAACAACTTCAATTTCAGGTTATACATTTAGGTATCTGGACCATTGTATATGTGTCAAGTAGGAGTCAAATTTATTTTTTGCATCATTTAATTGGTTCCAACAACATTTGTTAAAAAGACTAAATTTTGATCACTAAAATACCTTTGCATTATAGTAAAAAATTAGTAGTCCATATACTATTCCAGGAGTATTCTACTTGTGAATCATGATGCCAAATCCCTGTCTTTATGACAACGACTTTATAATAATTCTTCACATTGGGTATGTTTAGTGTGTTATCTTCTTTTGGTCATAGTGAATGTTAAGATCAATTTGAGGAGCAATGTCATAAGAATACCTGGACATGGTGCACCACACCTTTGATTGAGGTATTCTCTCAGTCATATATTGTTTTTTCAGTAGAGAGAGTTTTTATACATATTTTCTCAGCTCTGTCCTGAAATATTGTCCACTTGCTTGATGCCACTGTAGATTTATTTTTATATCAACTTTTGGTGGTTCTTTGTTAGTATGTAGAAATACAATTTATTTTTGTATATTGATACTTTACCCTGACGTTTTCGTAAGTGTATCCATTATTTCCAACAACTGTTTTGAGGATTTCATTAGATTTTTCCACATTTATACTTCTTCCATTCCAATGTTTATCTCTCTTATTTTTTATTTTACTTATAGAAACGCCTGGAATCTTCAGCAAAATATTCAGCACGTGAAGAAAGCTGATATTTTTATTTTTAATCTTAGGGAGAAACCATTTAGTCATTCACAATTAAATATGATATTGGCTATAGGTTTTTTATTTTTCATGATGAGGAATGTCTCTTTTATTTCTAGTTCATTGAGAGCTTTTTCAACTAAATCAGAAAATAATGAGATTTGTCATTTTTTCTTATTAACTGCATTTTGAAAAACATTATCAATTACATTTGTTATCAAAAGTTAAACCATATTAATGCCTTAGAATAAACCCCACCTTCACATAATACGATTTCTCTTTAACGTATTAAATTTGTTTTGTTTAGGATTTCACATCTATTCAAGAGCAATGTTTGCTTACAGTTTTCCCTCATGTGATGTCTTAGTGAGGTCTGGGGGTACCCTAGCCTCATAAATGGAGGTAGGAAGTCTTTCTTTCAAAAACCTGGAACTGGATTTTCAGAGTTGGTATTTTTGCTTCCTTAACTGGTTAATAGAATTTACCATAAAAACAATCTGAATCTAAGACTTTCTTTGTGTGAAGATTTTCTGATTCAATTAAAAAGATACAGGGAAATCCTGGTTATCCACTTCCATTTCAGTGAATTTTGATTATTTGTATACTTCACAGTATTAACCACTTTCATCTAAGTTGCAGAATTTTCTCAATCATGCTCAGTCATGTTCCATAATTGTAAGAGCAGATGCAGGTGGCCAATAAGGAGTCAGACCAAAAACGGCTGAACAAAGCATTATTGGGCTCTCTCAGTGAGGTTCACCTGCCCTTCAGGATGGGGGCCAGGATGGAGGGCCGGAGAAGTGGCGCATGACTCTGGATGGCTGGGGGGTTTTAAGGCCCGGAATAGGCAGGGAAGGCTTGGGGGTTCAGTGTCCACCTGGGATTGGCTGGGGGACCCTGCTGAGATCCTTGGCTCTCTGGAGTTGGTTGGGAGCCCCGCTGAGTGACAGGCGGTGCGAGGCACGATTGGGGTTCATCTGCCACCATCCCATTGGTTGTGCGCTGGGGTTGCCTGCTGCTCCGCCCCTCACCTAAATCCAACCTAACAATAATTATTCATATTATTCATTCTTAAATATTTACAATTTGCTGAGGTCACCAGTACCACTGGTTATCAGTTACCTTGAGGAGTCCTGCTTTTGGAGTTGTTGAAGTGTAACACCAGAGAAACATGATGAGGCAAGCATAGAGCAGAAAGTAAGAAGCTTTATTAAAAGGTACTAAGACAGACTTTCCCCAGGTGGAAGAAGTGGACCCAAAGGTGGAATCCATGGGATGAGGAAGTCCTGTCCCTGTTATACATCTAAGTTTCCCTCTGTTCTCCTGTATTCTTCTCCTTTATCTTGTTCATTTCCCCCCATCCTCCTGGTGACTGGAAGATGTTGGTGGAATGGCCAGTGGGTGAGCAGGTGGGCTGGAAGGGCCAAGGTGGAGTGTTAGGCAGGAAGGGAGTGGCAGCTCAGGGGGCCTCTGTCTGCTCAGGAGGTACTTCATTACCATCCTTTTTGGGAGTGGTAGTATCCAAGGGCTCTGGAGACTTGAACATTCCAATCTTCCACGGGTGGTTTCCTTCTTCCTGGAGTCAAATCGGCCTCCATTTTCTGGATCTGAACTGATCACCTATTCTACACCAATAGCCTAACTTTAGTTCTGGCTTCATCACCTCACTCATTCTTTATATTGGTAATTGATCATTCTATCTTCTCCTGTCCAATCCATTTAGAGGGATATTGATTTTATTGATCTTCTTAGAAAAAAAAATTTTTGTTGTTTGCTTTGTTATCTCTTTGGTTTTTACTGATTTTCATTTGGTCTGACTTTTATTTGTTCATTTATTAAAATGTTTTCATTATTTCTTCTCTGATCTTGGTTAATTTCTTCCTTCTGCTTTCTTTGGTTCTCATTTTCTTTTATTTTTCTAATTCTGAAAGTGGATATAGGGCATTAATTTGAGATATGTCTTAATCCACAACACTGTGGGTGGGAGATTAAAAAAAAAGCATAAGGAAACACCTATTAGGTGTTTGAAAGTTCAGCATATGTTGACAACATTTTCTTTTTTTGTTTGTTTTTGTTTTTGTTTTTGTTCTTCTTTGGCCTGAGGATAAAAAGTCAAAAGGACATGACTAAAGTTACAACCCAAAGGTATTTGCCCCCTCACTGTGCTTATATTATCAATTTTAAAATACAGGTAGGTTACTTTGGTTTTGCTTATATTCTTCCATGCCCACGACTATTCCCCTCAGTGCTTGACACAGTTCCACTGGGAATAATGAAGATTCCTGAATGGTTAGTCTTCTGGGATATGTGGAGGTGGCATGCTCATTCTTGTCCTTGTGTTATTTCTTATTGTATGTTTACATTTAAAGATTTCGGTAAAAAATCAGACATAAAGTGATTTGGAACATAAAAATAACACTGCTCAAGCCTTAATTGATTTCATATGTAATATTATTTTAAGTAACAGAAAAAAATGTCATGGGACAGATCAGCAAGAGTTATTGTTCATCCTTAGTTAGCCTAATGCAGCCAAACTGCCTGGCTGCTTTAGCCCAAACCAGGATGTGCCCCACCTCTTAGCAAAACTGTTTTCACAGTTCAAGGATCACACCTGGATTGCATGGGAAGCTATAACTTCCCCCTAGAGAATAATCTTTAGAGCCCTTAGATACAGGTCTCCCTTTCCTTTAGATAGAAGTTATAATAGGAAATAAGAAGTGCTTTTCTTAGAGGTCGTTTAACTAATTTACAAAAAGAAGTTCCACTTTATATACAATAGATAGATCAAAGGGTGCTGTGTTGTCTTTGAGAGAGATGTCAAGTGTGCTTGATTGATATGGCTGCTTATTATTGACTCAACTTTAAACCATGACATGTCAAAACCTTTATAACTTATGAGAATGGCCTCTGCTCTTATCATTCCTAGTAAGACGGAAACAGGAACCAATTAAAGGCTTTTTGATGTTTTTCTTAGAGGAATAGGAGAACTTATCTTATTTTGATTATACTTATGCGCATTAGATTTGCTCAGAGCTTGCAATGTTTTCCCTTTCATGTAATCTCAAGAGATTGTACTCAAGGAGAACAAAAATAGTTAAATTGTGTGTGAAACAGTAAAGTAGGAACTGAGATGTGAAACTTACTTAGAACTTAGTCTTGAAACAGTAAAGTTACAACTAAGCTTCAGATCTTCGAGTCTGTGTCACTTTATTCTCGTTGTGGACGCCTTCCCCTCACCAAGCTGTGCCACGATCCCTGCTAAGGCTGGACCTCAGCAATAGTCCTTTAGAGATTTGTTACTAATTCTGTTGTTTTTATTTTATTTTATTCTCTGTATAAGTAATATGATTGCTGGAAAAGTCAAAACTATTTTTGTGGATGTACCGTAGTTCACTTGGTACATTTCTATATTCATATTTCATAGTTCAATATTATTGTGTCTCTGTAAAGCTGGGAAAAATAATAATGTTTTTATGTGATGCTTTATATTGCTTCTGGTATCTACAAACAATGTTGATGTGAGCATTTATATTTAATAGCCTAGCTTTGGACTAGCTCTGTTATGCTAGTATGAACTAACTATAGCCTATCAATCTCAGTAATGACAATAAGAAATCTAGTAAAAAAAGAAAAAAACCCCAAATACCTGAGGATATTGTGTGTGTGTTGTGTGTGTGTGTGTGTGTGTAGCCCTTGGAATCATACCCAAGGCCTTTTGCATCCCCATGAGCTATGACACCAGACCCTGAGGACTGTTAAAAGAAGAGCCCCTGAGGACTCTTAAGAGCTAGTATAAATATTTATTCAAAATGGATTGTAGACCTAATTGTGAAACCTAAAATTATAAAAATTTTAGATAAAAATCTAGGAGAATGTATTTGTACCTTAAATATATAAAGGTTTTTTGGAGGATTCCACAAACACATAATTAAAAATGATAAATTGAACATCAAAATCAAATACATTTTCTACTTGAACCACAAACTATTTAGAATATGAAAAGCAAGTCAGAGTTAAGATAAAATATTTGCAAAACACACATGTGATAGAGGTCTCTCTGGAAGGAGACAAAATACATCCAGAACAAATATTTAAGTGCAATTCAATAATAAGAACTCAAAAACTTGGTAACTAAATGAGTAAAAGAATTTAGTGAGACATTTCACAAATAAATAAATGAACAAAAAGCACATGGAAACAGTATCATTAGTCTGATATCATTAGTTAGGAGGGAAAGTAAAAAAAACATGAGACACTAGTACATATATATTTCAATTTCTAAAAATAAAAATATGAAACCAAATGTAGGTGATGATGCAGACCAACTGTAATTCTATTGCATAATTATTGAAAAAATAAAATTTGCAACATTAGAATATAGTTTGGCAGTTTCTAAGATAGTTATGTATGTACTGACCACACATCCAGGATTTTTACTTGTACATATTTGCTCAAAAGAAACATCAATATATGTTGTCCACATAAAACCATGACATGAAAGTTCATAGAAACTTTACTTGTAATGGACAAAATGACACAAATGATCATCAACCAACAAATGGATGTATTGTGGCAACAGATAAATGATAATTGATAAAATTGAATTCATGGATATTTAAATCACCACTAAGAATGTAGAAAAACCAAGGACAAATTAATATACACTGTAGGATTACATTTGTATGAAATAGGAAATGCCAATAACGTGCTGTGAGAAAATGCAAATCAGTTATTGACCAGGGACAAAGTTTGAAAAAAATGCTCTTGATACTGAACTAAATATGTATTATGTGGTGTGGAGTGTGGTGACATTTTCAAAGGTATATCCATGTGCCCAAATTAATAAAATGCTACATTTTACATATGTGCATTTTCATCTATTTCAACTGTATTTCAATTAGATAATGCATACAGATATTACAGTAAAGTTGAAAAATTGTCTAGAACCTTAAAAAAGATATTTTGATACTTAGATTGAAGTTGTGTTAAATTTGTAAGTTAATTAGGGAAACTAGTATATATAAATGTTTAATTACTCTAAGAAAAGAAAGTATCTTTTCATTTGTTCAAGCCTACAACTTTAACTTTCAGGAGTACTTGAATGTTTCTCTAAAATGGAGTTTTCAATTTTTGTTAAATACGGTAACATGTATTTTCTTCTTGCTATTGTAAATAAGGTTTATATCCTGTAACTACTTATAATTTTATATTAATTTCTGAGTATTGATTTACATCTTCTTATCTTGTTTTAGTTTTATCATTGATGTTATAGGAATTCCAAGACAGAAAATTGTATCATCTGAAATTAAATATATGTTTTTTCTTTTTTGTTCTTCTTCTTATGCTCCTACATGGTTTTTCATGTCTAAGTACATTGACTAACAATATAAGTATGATAAAAAATCAATATGGAATGTGGCACAAGCTTCCCTTGTTCTATATCTCAATAGTGAGAACTCAGAAACAACAAGGAAATGTAAATAAGGACTTTGAATACATTAATTAAAAAATAAATAATGAAAGCGATATTGAATAGTACCTTCTGACTAAAATTGCCATTCTTCTTCTATAATTATTTTTTGTGTTTGTTTGATTTCTCTCTCTCTTTTCTTCTTTTTCTTGTACATTTCTGTTGTTCTATCAAGAATTAATGGATGATATCTAGGTCAGATTGTGTTTTAACACATATACAAGTAGATGATTCAATGCCATTCACAGAGTAGTCTGCAATAAGTAAGCATGGGATATTTGGAAGGGAAGAAGAATGACAGATAAAATCTCAGTTCTCATTCATTTTCTATTATAGTAAGAAAACAAAACTACCTAAACATCATTTTTTCTGAGAAAACATAGGAACACTAATACAAAATATTTTTTATTTCATTTTAAAAAACTGAATTGACTCAAGATGGGAAAGTATTTTCTAAATGTAGATATTTAACTGGGGATGTAGTTTGATGGTAGAATACTTAATTACATATAATGCAGAAGGTCCTGGGTGAAGTTCCCAACATACTCAGAGAAGGAAGGAAGGAAGGAAGGAAGGAAGGAAGGAAGGAAGGAAGGAAGGAAGGAAGGAAAGGAGAGAAAGAGAAAGCAAATAAATCTTGATATTAGGCATATTACAACAGAATAATAAAGAAAAATGAATAAACTATACTGTTTATTTCTCCCATTTATAAACTCTCTAAAAAGAAAACTCATTTCCCCACCAAGAGTTTCCTCAATGCTTTCTTCACATCCTTGTTCCTCACGCTGTATATTAGAGGGTTCAGCATGGGGATCACTGTGGTATAGAACACAGAGGACACCTTCTCCTGGTCCAGAGAGTTACTTGAAGGGGGCTTGAAATACATGAAGGTGATAGACCCAAAGAAGATCCCCACAGCCATGAGATGAGAGCTGCAAGTTCCGAAAGCTTTGAATCGTCCCTCTGAGGAGCGGATGCGTAGGATGCTATAGAAGATGAAGGCATAGGAGAAGGCAACAGCCAGGGTAGGCACCAAGGAGTTGAGCCCCGCAATGACAAAAAGTAGAAGCTCATTGAGGTGTGTGTTGGAGCAGGAGAGACTGAGGAGGGGAAGAACATCACAGAAGTAATGATTGATCATGTGGGATTTGCAGAAGGTCAATTTCATCATGGCACTTGTATGGGCCACGGCAGACAGAACACCCAGGATGAAGGCAACCAGCACAAGGAGTGAGCAGAGCCAAGGGGACATGGTCACATTATAAAGCAGTGGGTTACAGATTGCAACATAGCGATCATATGCCATGGCAGTCAGGAGGTAGCCCTCTGCCACCACAAAGACCACAAAGAAAAAGAGCTGGGCCATGCACTCAGAATAAAGTATTGTATTCTTCAACCTTATGAAGTTCACCAGCATTCTTGGGGTGATGACAGTGGAATAACAGAGATCAATGAAGGACAAGCTGCTGAGGAAATAGTACATGGGGGTGTGAAGCAGAGGGCTGGCTGCAATCAGGAGGATCATGCCCAGGTTCCCCACCATGGTCACCATGTAGATTCCCAGGAACAGGAGGAAGAGGGGCAGCTGGAGCTCTGGCTGCTGTGTTAAACCCAGTAAGACAAACATGGTTGCTGTGGAATGATTTGCTATGGCCATTCTTCCTTGAGATTTCTGTAGAAATGAAAATTGAGAATTACATAAAAGAACATCATCACTCCCCTTTCAAATGAAACCAAATCAGCACAAGAAAGTTAATAAGAACAGAAAGACTAAGTCAAATTTTCATCATCTCTGATTCCAATGTCTGTGCTTTATCTCCCCAAATCACCTTGGACTGCCTCCAAGTTGATCCAGAATTTAGATCACAAAACGTGCTAGTGACTGACTCAGAAATTTGGAAGCAAATCAAAACCATGCTGTATGGGGAGAATTACTGATACTCAGGTACTGACAGTAGAAAAGATTAATGGATAATTCTGACCACTGTTCCATTGTTCCCAGTTTTCTCATACTCTGAGGTCAACAAGCATCTCCCATAACATCTGCAAACAAGGAAAGAATGAAACCACAGACACATCATTGAAAATATCCTCTTCCCTGTAGTTGGAGAGAAGATGACCATGAAGTTGGGTGTAAAATGTCCAATCATCACTCCCTGAGTGAAAATCTCTCTAACAACAGGACATCAGTGTTGAAAAGGTGGAAGTGCTCCTGCAACATCTCTTCGGTCTCCACTGAGCTGGTAAAGAATGGGAGTCAGGGGCTTCAGCACTGCATTCACCAATGAAAGACAGGTGCTCAGCTTAGGAGACTCTTCTCAGGTGTCAAGATTCCCAGAAGTGTCAGTTAGCTGCAACCGTAGCAGTGAACAACTATCTCCTTATATATAAGATGGCCAAGCCCACTGAGCAGTGTTTACATGGCAGAAAAAGTTGATTCTTGGGTTCCTGAAAGAATGTTGCTATTCTTTATTGGTGTAAACTTTTAACTTTCCAATGCTCAGTCCCAATGGGTGTTCAAACTCTGGATCTAAAGAAGAAGGGTATGCTGTGTTTTTCCCAGAAGTGTTGAGTTGGTTTACACTTTTTCTGCATTAATTGGGTCTCTGATGGAGATAATTTGGCTGAGTGTATGTATTGTTAAGGTACCAGTTATTTGGTTCTTTCATTTAGAAAAGGTGACCAGAGAGAATGATGATTATTGTCTTCATCCTCCTCTTCTTCATCCTATCCTTATTTTTTCTTTCTTTGCCTGCTCTTTCTTCCTCACTGATTGCATATTACTTCCATATGCTTTCCATATTTTATTTAACTTTTCCTACTCCCCTGAAAAATTATTTACTATTTATGTCCCTATTTTCTTTGTTAAAAGATAAAAACACAGAGTATTATAGAGTCAGAACTGGAGTCAAGGAAGTAATATTGCCTGCCATTTTCTATTTTGTTATCAAAGTGAGAGCCCAGAAGGCAATGTGAATATTTTTAGATGTTATAGAATAGACCAGATTTCAAAGCAGTTTCTGGGAAAGGGAGAATCTGGATGATGGGCAACAACAGAGCTTAGGGCTCATGCATGGTGAGCAGCCTGAGAACAGTGCTCATCCAGGAGTTCAAACAGGAATGCCTGAGACCCAGGACAAACTTCTACATCTCATAATTCTGCTAAAGCTGATAGGGGCTTGAAGATAACACAGAAAGAGGAAAAGAGATATTTGTATCTTTGGAAGAAACTATTAAAATATTAAACATAAAAAATGATAGAAAGAATATTTTCCCATAGTACCTTTAATGGATACACACAAAGACATTTTGTCTATAGCTGTGAGCTACATTTTTCAGACAATATCCATGATGCTCTGTAAAGATAAGAAACAAAAAAACAAATAGGGGTGCTCGTATTTTCAAGTAATGTTTACATGCACCTACATGGAAGTTCACAGTGAACATGTGAACATTAAATACTCTAAAAAGTCCAACTAGAAAGGAATTTGCCCAATTCTTACCTCAATACTTTCCATATCTACTTGATAACAAAATTTGTAAATGAGCTTATCAAGGTGCGCTGATAATGGTTTGCCCAGCAAACCACTGTAAAGATTTTGGTGTCAGGAGAGCCTTAAGTTCAAGGCTGACTGCTCTGCTGACAGGCTTGCAACATTGGATAAGCTATTTGGTGTATATATCTCTTCTAGTCTGTGAAATGAAGATAAGAATACCTCTTTATTCAAAAGATTGTTATGATTGACCAAAATAATGAATGTAAAGATTTTTTCTCTAAAAGCACTAATCAAAATTTAATGTGGTACATATTTTTAAAATACAGTGGAAAATGGAAAGGCACACATTGTGGGGAGATAGAAATGCCACCTTGGAAAGAAGATGGACTCATGAGTCTCCTCTCCTCCATACCAGGTCCTTCACTTTGGATTGAATAATGAAAACATGCTGAACATTTGGTGCTGTTCAGGCTTTTACATATTTGTGTCTATAAACATGGAAATTTTGAGACTGATTAAAAATGTCAGGCTTCTTTGGAGAACATGGGACATAAGGACTCTACATTTCAAAGAGGGTACTTCTATCAAGGCTTTCTGACACCAGTAGCAAATGAAGAAAAGGACTAATTAGGATGAATGGGTCCTTGATTTTGTCTCCTATAGTCCAAAGAGTATTCATTCAAGATAAACAAGAAGTTAAAAAATTATGTTTAATATTCTGTCAGCTGTACTTGGGATCATATCTGTCCTTGTCATCTGTGTCTCCTGAAGACCTGTATGCAGAGACTGGTGTGGCAGAAGACAAGAAATACTAATAAACACAAAAACTGGAAGCACTTCAGGGAAGCAAACACTTCAGAGTCATGGAAACCCCAGGGAGGCCTCTGCTCCCAGTGTTGCTTACATTTAAACTGGAATCATTTGCACAGATTCTGAGACCCAGGTCATAAAGAAGTGACAAGTCCAGGATTGCTTGATGAGTAGAAGGGAGGACCTGACCAACTGGAGAGGGCAGTGGAGCACATGCTCCTGAGTAAAGTCAAGATGTTGCGTGTGGGGTGGCACTGTCGCTGGTCACCAACCGCCCTCCTATTAGACATGACACGATTGCCATAAAAGAAACTGAACACTGACCTGGATCCTGCACAGGAACTGATGTTCTTAGAAACTGCTCACTTTGCTCATGTCACAGATCCCTCTTTTGGCTGACAAAGCCCAGTGCTTTCCTACGGTCTGATGCACACATTTATATATCAAAGACTGAATTGCTTGGTTGGCTAAAAATAAAACATCAAACTATTTATCCAAGAGTACAAACCCTCAAGCAGATAGGACTTAGCTTTCCCAGTCTTCAAAGAATGAGTGTGGTATGAAAAAAGCAGTTTTGATCTGAGGGTAGTGAGCTTAGGGATCTCATTAGAAATATAAAACACACTCATACATGTATAAATCCCCCAAGACCAAGAGAGCTCAAGATTCACAGAGTGATCAGTATTTAATAACTCTGCACAAATCACCTTATCATGCTCTTCTCCCTGGTGATATCTGTCTCAAGAGTGGTGAAACAAGTTCCTGATTTTATATTCTCCAGTTGTCAATGAGGCTTCTGTAATGCAGAGAAATCAGAACAGTGATTTCCCTCAGTGAACCAGAAGTCAGTTCCTGAACGTTATTTCCCTATATACATATATGATTATACTACCGATGTTATTTCCCTATATACATATATGATTATACTACCGATGTGACTGCAACATGTTCAGCCAGAGAAAGGAGAAGTTGTGCTCCATTTGTGTACAATGTGTCTAAATGCATTCTCCTGTCATGTATAACTAATTATAACAAATTTTTAAAAAATTTAAAAACAATATAAAATGAAAAAGAAAAAGTTTCTGGGTCTCGACTAAGATTTTATCAGGTAGTTAAAAAATAAAAATGTTGGAGAGAGTCTAAGGGTAATATAAGACTTTCCTAAAGCTGAATTTATTCAGTTTAAAGACTTTCTTCTTTGAGGTTGTCTTGGTTACCTTTTTTTTTCTTTTTGAAGTCAACTCTGTATTTGGCAGCACTAATCATTCTTTCCTTTTATTGGAGAGAGTATCCTTTAAAATGTTTTTAAGTTCCAAAATATTCTCTCATTTTATGATATGATTCTTATGTAGAGGGCCATATACTTTGTTTGCTGCTTATTTATTTGTGTATTGTTTTTAAGTGATTTAGAAGGCACACCAAATTTGAGGAAAACTTAATTCATCTTTGAAATTTTGATTTCTTGGATAATCCAAATTCTGAGAACCACAGAGTGGTTAACATAGTACAGAATGGTTAACATAGAAAAAGATATTCCATTTGCTCTTCCCATCCAAGGACTTGGGTCAGAAATCTTCTAGGACCCTTAGAAAAATTATCCATGGACTTTTTCCCTCTGAACCAATCTTTAATTACTTGGACCAAGTGACTATTCTGCCTTTCCTCCCATACCATTTCCTGTGATTCTAGTTTATGTCGTTCAATTGGTTTCATCTACTTTTCTTCACTACACTTGCCTAAGGTGCTTCTCATTTGGGGACAAGAGAAGAATATATTATCCTGAAATAGAGTCACTGTCAAAGGAGATCATAGTATATAAGAGTCACATCAGCTATCTTGTGCCTACTAACCACAAATAGCACGCTTTCACCAGTAAACTGAATTCTTTAAGGAAGTTAATTAAAAAAGCATCCATGGATCCCTAATGAATTTTACACATTAATAATATATTAACATAATTGAGTCAGAAGTGGACTTACTTAGTAGTTTAAGTTTCAAATCTTTCCCAACAAAAATAATTGTGGTAACTATAGCAATTGTTCTTTATAGTATTACTATTGGCAGCACTAGTATGGATTGCTTATTATAGTAGTAGATATTGGTCTAAGCACTTTACAAATATAATATTAATTTTGTCATAGTAAGTGTCACTGATGACATCATCGAGACTCTGAAACTCATATTCCTTTTCTATAAAATTAAAGCAGTGCTCTGCTGTTCATTCCATTCTCTCCTCACATTAATGTGTACACCTTTCTGGACAAAATCATTCAGTACATATGTCATGATGGTGGTAAATTTGTTGCCAGAAAATAGCATACAGGAAGCATATAGGACCTGTTCTGCCTGGTAACTCCTTATCTGACTAAATAAGGAAGATCAGAAAACTTAGAAGGGTCTCCACTTCTAGTTAATTTCAGGAAAAACACCTTCAAGAACATTAAGAAATGAAATCATTGTGCTGGCCATGGTACTGGTGCAGGTCATAAATGACAGTCATTAATAAGCTATGAATGTTGTTCAGCACTTAGATGTAGAATATGAATCAAAGGAAGATACCATTTTATGTAATAACAGACAGTTATTACATTTTGTGTCATAACTTGGACTGTGCACATGCCACTTTCTAACATTTTGACATGTATCTTAAAAGAGTTGAAGTAATGTTTTGTGGTTTTAGGACTCACAGAGTTTTGGAATTGTTTTTCTGTGCTACTGCCCCAGTCAATCCTCTAAGAATCCCAGGGAAAATATGCAACATTCAAATTGGTCTCAGAGGTCCTTGTGTCCCTGAAGATCTGTGGTAGACTTAAAAAAAATAGGTCTCTCTAAAGATATCCAAAACATTGTGAAAAAATTTTCACAAATACTCCAATACCTGTGAAAGTTATTTGAATGTTACTTTATATGGAAAATAAGGGAAAGAAAATCTTTTGCTCATGTGACTACTTTAAGGATCCTGATATGGGGAAATCATCAGATGTTATTAAGATGGGACTTACATGCAATCAAATGTACACTGGCAACACATTGCAGAGACACATGACAGCCACAAGCTAAGGCAGCCAGCAGCTCCAGGAAGCTCGACAAGGAAAAGAATGGATGCTCCCTGGAACCTCCATGCTGTTGTCAGCTTTTTCATTACTGTGACCAAAAGACCAGAAAGAACAACACAGAGGAGGAAAAGTTTATTTTGGCTCACAGTTGCAGAGGTCTCAGTCCATAGATGGCTGACTTCATAGCTCTGGGCCCAAGGTGATGCCAATATCATGGCAGAGGGGCTAGGCAGAGCAAAGCAGCATAGCAATCAGGAGGCAGAGATGGAGAACTCTGCTCACCAGGGAAAAATACAAATCCAGAGGCACATCCTCAGTGACCTATCTCCTCCAGTCACAACCTAGAAGCCTATAGTTACTACCTAATTAATTCAAATCAGTTGATAAATCCGCTGATTAGGATAAGGTTCTCATAACTCAACCAGTTCACTTCTTAAAACTCTTGCATTGCCTAACATGTGAGTTTTGGGGAGACACCTCATATCTAAACCATAAGGCTTCAGAAAGAATGAGTCTCAGCTGAAACCTTGACTTGAACCCATTAACACTATTTTGAACTTCTGGCCTCTAGAAGTATAGGATAATAAATATCTGTGGTTTGGAGCCACTACATTCGTAGAGATTTTTATGCCAAATTAGGAAACTAATGAGCCCCCCAAAATGAGTCATTAGCTACCTACATTGAAGAGTCTTCCATTCATTCCACATACATAGGTTTAAGACATGTGTAGGTCAAGAGACTGACAACCTGAGGCTGGAGGTAGAATAGGATCTCCTCCCCCAACACATGGTTACAGAATGGAATTGTGAGAGGTAAGAAAATGATAGACCAGTAAAAATGAAAAGGTCACCTGCAGTCATACTAGTCTAGAAAGGGAAACCAACTACTGAAATAAATGTTTCACCTATTTAAAGGAAGAATATATTTTCAGTTGATCATTTGGACTGGTGTCTTACAGAATTTATAATGCTTAACTTAAATCCTATAGTTTTCAGTTTGACAATTTTATCAAAATATGTCTACACTGAAAAAATACATAATTTGCTTAATTTAATCTCTGTTTTTAAAGAAATGTCATGATTAAGGCATTGGAAAAGGAATGTCATTTCTCCAAAATGACTAAGTCAGATACTTCTGTACAACATCTCATTGAGCTGGATAAAACACCATATAGAACGTAGTACTTTGTATTCCATAGAAACTGAATTATTAACTGAATTTGCACATAAACTCACTCATAAATAATTTTGTCCCAACTCTGAGCCTCTCCTTCCCATGTAACTACATCATGCCTATTTTCCAAAAGAAGAGAATAATATTGTTCTCATTATCATAATATTATTTTTTAATTTATTTGTTTTTTATTATTACAGACTGTATTTTGATTCATTGTACACAAATGGGGTACAACCTTTCATTTCCATGGTTGTGCATGATGCAGATTCATACGATTCGTGTAGTCATACATGTGCATAGGGCAAGGATGTCTGTTTCATTCCACCATCTTTCATACTCCTGCCCCCTCCACTTTCTCATTTCCCTCTACTTAATCTAAAGTTCCTCCATTCCTCTCTTACCCCCCCATTATGTATCAGCATCACTTATCAGGTAAAACATTCGGCCTCTGGTTTTGGGGGCTTGGATTTAAAATTCTTAATGTTTATTTGTCTTTTATCTCCTGTCAACTCCTATTTCCTTAAAAATATCAGAAAACCAAACTGCCTAATAATCTCCAACACATCTCAGTCATTCTCAAGCACATACTTTGTATTTTGCAAGTAAGTATGCTTTCTTTTGGGAAGTCAGAAAGAAATGTCAAAAATCCTCTCACATCATTTCATCTGTTAATTTCTTCTTGATCCCTATAAGAACCCCCTTCAGGACAACTGCCTCCCCACAACCACCCTTCTCAGTGCATTCTTCACATCTTTGTTCCTCAGGCTGTAGATCAGGGGGTTCAGCATGGGAATCACTGTGGTGTAGAACACAGAGGACACCTTCTCCTGGTCCATAGTATTGCTGGAAGGAGGCTTGAAATACATGAATGTTATGGACCCAAAAAAGATGCCCACAGCCATGAGGTGGGAGCTACAGGTGCCGAAGGCCTTGGACCGCCCCTCATTGGAGCGAATGCGGAGGATGCTAGAGAGGATGAAAGCATAAGAGATGAGGATGGCCAGTGTAGGGGCCAAGGTGTTAACTCCTCCAATAATAAACAGCAGTATCTTATTGATATGGGTGCTAGAGCAAGACAGAGCCAACAAGGGCAGAATATCACAAAAGTAATGGCTGACAATGTGAGACCCACAGAAGGACAGCAGTGACATGCGTGAAGTGTGGACTGTGGCCCCAAACAAACCCAGGGAGTATACCACAGCCATCATGATGGAGCAGACCCTGTGGGACATGACAACGTTGTAAAGCAGTGGACTGCAGATGGCAACGTAACGGTCATAGGCCATGGCTGTTAGAAGGTAGCCTTCAGCAATGGCCAAAGACAGGAAGACATAAAGCTGGGTCATGCACTCTGGAAAGGAGATGATGTTCTTCTCTGACACAAAGTTCACCAGCATCTTAGGGGTAATGACAGAGGAGTAGCAGAGATCAATGAAGGACAAATGACTGAGAAAGTAATACATTGGGGAGTGAAGTTGAGAACTGATGGCAATTAAGAGGATCATACCCAGGTTCCCCACTACTGTGACCACATATATTCCAAGAAACAGGAGGAAGAGGGGCAATTGAAGTTCTGGGCGTTTTGTTAACCCTTCCAGGATAAAATCAGTCACTGAAGAGTGGTTTGAAGTAGCCATTTTCTTACAAAATATTATCTGTTAAAAGAGATAAAAGAGGGACATTAAACTTATCTTCTAATTTCCAAAGCAGAATTTCATGCTCTTTTTGCAGATTTCCATTCCTGACCCTCTCATGAGTCCCATGGCTTCATACTTTCCAAAGATCTCTTGAAGCTCAAGGACAAAGATTCTGAATGCAACCCAAAGCCATGATTTCACCCAACCCAACCAGACTGAAAGATCCTCTTGAATGTCCTTTCACATTCTTCCCAGGCTTAAGCCTCCAACTACTATGCTTTGAGAAAAACCACAAACTTTCCATACCTAACTAGTCTTTTGTTCATACTACTAGAATAAGCCCTCTTACTCTTTTCATCTGAGCATATGGCAGTAGAACTTACCAGTCTTGTGCCTTATGGCTTCACATCTAACCATATGAGAACTGTCCATTTCAGTTCCCAACCCACCTATGTGAATCAGCATACTTAGCATTCTCTAAAACTTGGTACCATGAAACATAAGTAATTCTATGAAGAGATCATGAGTGCAGGAAAGAACTTATAGAAATGCCTCTATCACTTCTGACTCTTATTCTCTTACATCCAATTTCTGAAGGGAAAACTTGAGTGGACCAGGACATTTTCCTTTTCATTGGGAATTGGATTAACAGAATTGTGGTGTCAAAGGCTATCCTTTGACTATAATTCAGATCTCTTTCTTTTCCAGAAACAGCATGAAGTAGTGTTAACATTCAGATGTAACACTTGAGCCATCAACACCTGATTGTATCTCCCCTTCCACCTTCACTCCCACCCATTTTTCAAAGCCAAATGCTCACTGTCATTTCTTTCAAAATGTTAGATAAGAATTGCAGGTCCTCCTGTTCACTGAATTTTGTTTCCTCCAAACTTTAAGCAGAGCTGAATAATTGTATACTACCTTGGAATCAAGATTGATCATTTCTGTAGAGACATTTGAATAATATAAAATGTTATCTTAATTCATGACACTCAAGAGAGAAACAGGAGGAATCAGGACCAAGATATGGCTTTAAATTTTATTTTTCCAAAATGAGAAAAAATATCAATGAAGAAAAAATTCCATACACAAAACAATACATTGACTTTCCTTTTATTTTTCACAACAAAATACTTTTCATGATCACAAACAGAAAAATTGTCAAATTTGCTACAATATACTTTTACTTTATACCTTCTACAGCATGTTAATGGTATTCAATGTATGTATTGATTTAAAGGCTAAATTAGGTGGAATGTTATCTCCAAGAACAGAGGAAGAGACCCAAGTCTTTAAATTGAGGAAATTAGCTAGTACTCTCAGAGAAAGAGAATCAAAATTGCCAAAACGAAACACCAAGCAGCCCCATTAATAATGCCCAAGAAATTGGACCATCTTCATGTGGGTGCTGTGAAGATTTTCAATTAGTTGTTCAGATGGACACAACATTTGTGATACTCACAGAGAAGCCAACACACTATGAATGTTAGTAGAGACAGAGGTGAAGCACTTTGGGTTGAGACCAATTTATTGGGTACCATAGTTTTTGATAAGCTCACATACATGAAATTTCCATTTATAATCTCAGATAATATAGAAATCTTTTCCACTTGGAAGGGTCATCCAGAGATCAGAACCCCAGTATTCCTATGTCTCTGTGACTGAAGAAATGTTCCTGCTGATTTTAAGCCTAAAATTGCTGATGTGTCAGAGTAAACAAATCACAGTAGTTGATGCTTCGACACTGCACAGCAGATTGAGGAAAGGAAGAGATGGTGTTTATCTGCAGGTATTTATTCAGTGTTTATATTATAAAATAACCAAATGTAAGTAAAATACCTTGAAAAAATAAATTATAAGCATCACATTATTCATTTATTAAAGTTCATTCTCTGAATTTTGTTAATTCACACATTGGTCATCTCTTAAAACTCTATGACCATTTTTGTTAAGAAATCATTTAGCATAACTAAAAGAACAGAATGAAGATGCTGAATTTGACAGGGGTATGCAGACATCAGAAAGATTTTAAACAAAATTATAGGTGGCAAGAAAGGAGGCTTCCAGAAAAAAAAATCCTTCAGAAAGTCTGATCAGGTGAAAATGCACATAAATACACAGAATAGCCTATTTCCATAGCCATCATTGCCCTGAATCATCATCTAAACAGCATTAATTTATTTTCAATATCTTCAGGGGAACATGAATTGCAATACTTAAATTTCCTATCAAAGTAATTTAGTAGGTGAGTCACTTTGAAAATGAGCAAAAATGAAGTATTTACATCTGTGAGATTTCACTGAAAATGAAATGTTATTACATCAAAAGAAAGTAAAAATTCCATTTTTATTTGCATTACCCTTTGCATCAGTGTACACTCTCCTCCAGCACAGATGACCTATGGTCTCCTATAAGAAGGTACTGCTTTGATTCTCTTCTAAATTTTACCTGTATTTGGTGACCTACAATTCTACTGACTTTAAAGCTTTACAAAACAACCATACTGTAAGAAAAGTGCTTGTTCCTCCCATTAGGAAACATAAATGCATATCCAAGAAAAGTAGCTGGTAATTTGTACCATCAGCCATTCAAGTATGTAAGCGTCCATGCAGTTTACCAGGAGCTTACAAGTTACTCTCAGAACTGTCAGTGTGTGCATGATATATGATATATACAAACATAATTACATGTGAGCATAATTAGAATAAAAAATGAAATTTTGAGTTTAGCTTCTTTTACTTAATACAGATAAACACATTTACAACATTCCTTCTTACAAATCCCTACTTTTATAATATACAACTATGTAGAGTAGGTAGTGATCTGTTATTTTCTCCCAGTGGAAAGGTGACATTTAATAAAAATTTACTTCAACTTATCTGCTGCATGCTCCAGAATACGGAGTACAGTTGTTGAAGAAATCCCAGGATTTTCATTTTGGGGATGCAATTTTATTCAAGGGACATGACTAAATAGTAGTGGCTAGACATCTGAATCTCAAATGCTACTGTAGCTGTCCCTCTGGGCTCTGATAAAGCTGGCATTTTATCCAAGAGAATAGGGTTCATACAGTTCAGTTGTCTGGGTGGAGAATAAGGTCCATGTTTTCAAGGTATTCAAATACAATGAAAAGGAGATCTTCCAATGTTTATTAAATTATCCCAAACAAATGTTACAAAACCTTTGTATGACTTTCATCTGAATGAAATATTTGTTCATTTAAAATCCTATCCCCTATGACTGAATAGTGACGTAGATAGAAAGTCTTCTTGTTTGGGGACAGAAGAATGGGCTGAATGCAGAACTGTACTCCTTGGTGTAGGGTCTGTGTAACAGGGCAGGTCATTTACCCCTGAATTCATTTCCCCGTCAATAACAAGAGAAGTTATGAAGACGAAGTCTGTATAGACATTTGCAAATTTTAAATCACTATGTGACTTTGAGGAATTATTATTATTTTTTTAATTTATGAAATAATATCTGAATTTGCTCTCTGAATTGAGTTCTCCTCAAAGGGGCAAGTAGCCTCAACCAGAGGCATCAATGGGAAAGCAGGTGAGAGTGTGTGTTGCTCAAGATCAAGGGGAATAGCAGGTTTGCTCCTGGCTGTCAGGAATGGGTTGCATTCAGAAGGAAATGAAAAACCTTAGCTTTTATTGGAGAAAAGGTGATAAATAGATCCCTGATGTCCCTACAGTGACATTGGAAAAATTATCAAGATTTTTTGAGCATTTTGCAGACCATAAATGGCATGACATTATGATTTAGATTAGAGAAGGAGCTGTTTGTGCTGTCAGGAACATCTATGACTGAAAGCTGCTCTGAAAAGCACTGGGAACCACAGGAGAATGTGGCAATTGAGTGCTGTCAGCTTGGCCAGGCTTGCGGAACTTCCACATCTAAAATAATCCCAACTGCACCTTCAACATTGGCATTGATGATTAAGAGCCCACTCAGAACTCAGTGTTGATAATTGAGCACTGCAGTTGCAACTGATGGGATGTGATTTATATGGGCAAAGCCAACTACAAAAGAAAGAACTTATAGATAGCCTGATGTAACCAGTTTTAAGGCAGCAGGACATTAAAATACAAGGCTCTGCATTATTTGCTTCACTCATTTGTGGTTCTGAAAGGAATACTGACACTGAAATGCAGATACTGGGAAATTAAATCATCCCAAGGTACATATGGACAGAAAACAAGCAAAGGAGTATAAGTTAAATTTTATAATAGTTGACCTTTTTTGCAATGTATGTTTTGAAGTCATATAAAAAATAAGTGAATACAATCTCAAAAAAGTAAATGAATACAATAGCATAGAGCTGAGTTTTAGAGCTACTGTGTAGACAGAATAGCCAGAATTGAATTATGACTTTGCTACTTAATAGTTGGGTGACTTTAAAAAAATTATAGTACCTGTGACTTGATATCCTTAACTGTAAAGCTTGTCAGACAGGATTTACTTTTTAGAATAGAATGAATCACTAAAATTTGAAAAAAATTTAAATGACCATATGAACTATGATGCATTACCTTGAAAAACCAATTATTAACTACAGCACTTAAATACACAATTCAAACACCTTGCAGCACTTGTCTTACTTGGTGAGAAATTGATACTCACTTACCTTAAGATTTTTGCTATGAGAACTGGAATCCTGTATTATTTGCAAGTCTTGATATGGGGCTTAGAAATATACAAGTCATTCCCAAAGGGATGCAAAATCTCCCAAGATTTGACTCCACATGCAATAACAAAATTAATGAAAAAATAATTTGGAGCTTCACATGATCTCAAAAACATTTCCCTACTCAAGGGATCGACCTCAGTTAGTAGAAAACAATGATAAAATAGATTTTGTTCTTCAGGAATGTTTTAGAATTTAAAAGTGTTTTGTCAAACATTATCTTTCCTATATATACATATATATTTTTGTCTGAATCTCTATTACAGTTGATCTCAGACAACTCCAAGAGATTTGTAGTCTTGGGAAAGTTCCCATTTTTTTTCCCTATTTCAGACACAATCTGCATTCTGTCATGAAATTAGTGAGGGTCTTAACTACAGTTATTACTGGAACAATTTTTTCCTACAAAAAATGACTTTAATATTTTAATTAGGAACCTGTTCAAGTCTTAACTTTCTCCTTTGTGACCTAACACAATATAATTTACATATTTCAGTTTTATAATGATGTGAATAAATTATTGAAGCTTCCAAACACCTCATTTGTTTGAAATATAGGTGCTATTCATTCATCTGAGATGGGGTCTGCTATGTTGCCTAGGCTGGACATGAACTTACAGTCTTCCTGTTTCAGCTTCCCTAGCAACTAGGATTACAGGTTGCACTTCCATCCCCAGGTTTTACAAGTCCAATTTTAACAATTCAAGGGACCTATTCCTACTTATGCAAGTATTCACATAAGTTACAAATAATCTCTGTTTTCAGTTGCATTAGAATTTACATGTACAAAAATCACAAGTCTTTTTTGGGGAGGAGGGACATCAAACTACAATTTTGATTTCTTTATTGATTATAAATTTATTCAGACCATTTTCAACCAGTTTTTGATAAGTTATAGTTTTAGAAAAATCTGCCTATTTCATCTGAGTTTTAAAATTCACAGTGCTCTCAGGATGTGTTTTGCTGTATCTGAAATTCTGATTCATGTCTCCATTTTCTATTCTTAATATTTATTTGAAACCTCTCATTCATATTTATTTGAAACTTCTCATTAATTTTGCTAAAATATCTTTGTTTTATTCATCATTTAAGTAGCCAGCTTTTGATTTTGTTTTTCTTCTCTTTTCTCATTTATTATACAATCTCATGTAATATTTATTATTAAAATTTCATAGCATTAAGATTTTATTCTTGGAGTATTAATACTTTTTCAGTTTACCTTGATATTTACATTCAAACCTTACCACATCAACTTAAAAATGACTTCTTTTATTACAATAAAATTCATTCCAAGCTATAATTAATCTCTGAGTACTACTCTAGCAATGTCTTACAAGATTTAGTTAATGGGTTTGGACACTGTGTATTCAGATGTAATTATATTCTCATTTTTATTTTCATTTTCATTTGTTTTTGCCCTGTGAAATACTTGGAAATGCTTCATAAATTTTAGGACTTGGGGAGAATGGAGACTTTTGTTTTTATTTCTAATTTCAAACCATATTAATCAGAGAATGTTTGTACTTATTGAGACTAAATGTAAGTACTAGTTCATATGTAAATTTTGCAATATATGTTATGTGTGTTTAAAAAGACTGTGGGAAAGTTCACGTGTTTTCTCTGACTTCCAGAAGGAAGGGGAGGTAGAAAAAAGGATAGAAGATGGATGGAGCAGACAAAGGGGAATGAAGGGAAGGAAGGAGGGAAAGACAGTGGAATCTGACCTAACTTGTCTATGTGTATATACCACAGTGATTCTCACCACCATGTTTCACCACAGGATACTAATTAAAAAAAAAAAAAAAGAACAACTAAAAGCAAATAACAGAATAATCAGTAGTGGCATGGGAACAGGGGTAGGGAGAAGGGGAGGGAAAGGGGAAGTACTGGAGACTGAATTGGAATGAATTATATTCCATGCTTTTATAATTATGATAAAATGAATCCTATTGTTATTTTACTAAAAAGAACCAATTAAAAAAAGGAAAAAAAAGATCAGATATCTGGATTGAATCCAGGGTCACTTATCCACAGAGTCACAGCCCTTTTTCTTTTTCTTTTCCTTTCTTTTATTTATTTATTTTTTATTTGGAGAGAGGGTCTGGCTAAGTTGCTGAGTGCTGAGGCTGGCCTTGAACTTCAGATCCTACTGCCTCAGCCTCCCCAGCCACAAGGATTATAGGCATATGCCAAACCTGGCTGTGGGCTTCATTTCTGAATGCATGGTTTTGGTCCAGCTGAGTTTATTAATTTTATTACTCAAATTTCCCCCACCTTTTTTAAAGATTTTGCGTGATCTGTTCATTTCTGAGAGAGGTAGTGTACATACCTTCCTCTCAAAATCCCGTGTTACAATTCTAGACTTATTTATTTCTTCTTGAAATTCTGCTAGATTTGTATTATCTATTTTGAGGCTTTTTGAAAATGCATACGTTTCAAGCTACTATAAACTATAATTTGTACTATTATAGTTTATTCATCTCTATTAATTATAATTAAGTCTATTTTTCTTTGTATTAATTTAGTTATGACAGTTTGCTTTAGTAGGTTTTTGCCTGGTATCTCATTTTCACTCCATTAACGGCCATTTTTATTGATCCTTCAACTTTGTAGTTGTTCCTCTTAATAGCACAGCTGTACAGATGTACAGAGGTAAGGGTTGGGCATTGAGATTTTTGACGTCCAATCTATAAGGCCCCTCTATATTTATTTTGTTTTGGAACCAGGGATTGAACGCAGGGGCTCTTGGTCACTGAGTCACATCCCCAGCCCTATTTTGTATTTGATTTAGAGACAGGGTCTCACTGAGATGCTTAGCGCCTTGCCCTTGCTGAGGCTGGCTTTGAACTTGCTATCCTCCTGCCTCAGTCGCCCAAGCCACTGGGATTACAGGTGTGCGCCACAATGTCCAGCTCTGGCCCCTCTTTTGAAGTGTTATTTCAATTGCATTCGTTATTGTTACTTATGTATTAGAATTGATTTTTACTATTGTTTTGTTCTTTCTACTTACTGTGCTTATTATGCAACTTTATGCAACTATAAGTCTCCCCAAGACAAATTAGTGGACTTGCTTATGAAGCATAAGACTTAGATTTAGTAAAAATTAATAAAATAGGGTTATGTTTCGTATATGAGATACCCCCCAAAAGCTCACATGTGAGACAATGCTAGAATGGTCAGAGGTGAGATGATTAGATTATGAGAGTTGTGACCTAATCAGTAAATTAATCCACTGATATGGACTAACTGGATGACCCCTATAGGCAGGGAGGATGTGGCTGGATGAGGTGGGTCACTGGGAGAATGTCTTTGTGATTTATATTTTGTCCTTGATGAGTAGAGCTCTCTCTGCTTCCTAATTCCCATGTCCTGATCTCATTTCTTCCTCCATTCCCTTTGCCATGATGTTCTGCCTCAGCTCAGACCCAGAGCAATGGAATCTATCATCTGTGCTCTGAGATTCCTGAAACTGTAGGTGCCAAATAAACTTTTCTTCCTTTAACACTGTTCTTGCAGGTCTTTTGGTCACAGCCATACAAAGCTGACTAACACATACGTCAATGTCCCGTCTGATAAAAACTGAAGTGTTTGGAATTCTAAGATAAGTTTTTGAAATAGATATGTTATTTCTTTTTGGTGAAATATAGCACATTTTAGAGCAAACAGTTCACCTTCACCCTAGAGAGAGATCACCTGGAAATTGCTACCTGTGATATTAAAACACCTGTAACAGGCCTAAATTTATTGATATCTTTTTACCTTTTCATTTATCCTTCGTTAAATTTCTTGCTCTCTATTCTGCAAAACTTCCCTTAGACTGAGAAAAGCAAAATACTTACCATTTTTTTGTATTTTAAAATATATTTCAAACCAATCTCTAAGAAAAATAGTACTCCCCTAACATGTTTTCAAAGCTTAGTGGATTTCATTGTTGTCAGAAGTTAACAAGAGTTTTAATATATTTTGTTTGTGTATTAGGATATACAACTGCACCAACTTTAAAAAAATTTCTAAAAATCTGTGCTCTAAAACCATAAGAACAGAAAATGTACTCAGGATTTATTCTTTCTGAAAATGTAAGATTTATTCTTCCTAAAAAATTGAAATTAAAGTATTTAAAGACCAGCTGCTCTTTGGCTCGGGATTAAAGTAGCTGCAGTACTCCTCCACAAGGTGGAGAACTTAGAGAATTCCCTGAAATTCAATTCCAGACGGGAGAAGAATCACAGACACACAGATTCAGGTGCTTTGTACACAAGAGAAGTCAGAGCCTAAGCAGTGGCACCAGCACCAGCATTTTACCTCAGAGGAGAGGGATGACAGAGACAGGAGGAGAAACACTGCCAACCAGTCTGGCATGGGAAAACCTGTGCAACAGAAAGGCAGTCTGACCTTAACTGAGCCAGAAACAGTGTAGCCAATGGCTCTTTCCACATTTCTCACCTGGCATGTGGAAAGCTGAGGTGGGAAGACATCTTGATGCTGTCCAGCCACAGCTTTTGCTGTAGGACCTGGGAAACCATAGGAATTTTTGCCAGACTGTCCCACCAAGTGCCTGCATGAGATCCAGATTGTGCCTGGTGGGGTGCTGCTGAGAGAGTTGTGCCCAGAGCATTTCAGCCTGCAGATACTGAGAGGAGTGAACCTTGCTTTCCCATTGGGTCTGGTGGCTCACAGGACCAGCCAGGAACTAATGCACAGATGGGTGCCTTGGCATTCAGTGTTTGATCCCAGGAAGTCCATATTCATGTGTGGTGGGATATGCAAGATCTGTGGAGAGGTAGTTTACCCTGGCCTCTTCGAAGTGGAATTCACAGAAGGCCCCTGAGAACCAGATACCTTGCAAAGATACTTATCTGTTCAGACAATGTATTCATAGGACCATCTAAATTGAATACCTGTCTCTTGAACTCCCCATTTAGAACTCTGCATCAGTCCTGCCCTGGGAACACTAGTCTGTCAAGGTGAGCTCCAATTGTCAATACTTCCCATTCCATTTTTCCTTGTGTTGCTGAGAATGGAGGCTGAAAGCTGTTACAACCTGATTTACTTCCAAGTCACTCCAGCTGTCAGCTTGGTGGTCAACACATGAGGATGGGTTTTACAACCTTCAGCTCTTCCTCTCCAATAAATATATAGACCAATAAGCAATAGAAAGGAGGGCAATATAACAGACAGTGAACATCCATTCTTGCCAACAGTTTTGTCTCTGCCTCAACAGAGACAATGCCTTTATTATTCATGTAAATGTTTCTCTATTTTTTTCCATTGTGTGTGTTTTGTGTTTGTATGAGTGTGTGCATGTATGTGCTTGCTCTGTTGAGTGGCTTGTGTGTCTGTGGGCATATACTTTATTTTTCAATTTTATGATTTTTTCACCCATTTGTAACTTTTTTGTTTGAACTTTGGACGTTCAGATGTTCTGTGTGTTTTGTTTTAATTTATCGTTTGTTTTTGCTACTTTTACTGCTTCTCTCCTTTCTTTCTTCTCTTTTAGAAAAATTATCTTGTTTCCCCTTTCTCTCCTCTTTATTGTATCTCTTTCAGCTGTTCTTACTCTTCCTTCTTTATAGCTGTGAACTTCTACCCTTCTTCTGCTATCAGAATTAACTTTTTGAATATTTTACGTACTTTTGCTTCCTGATCCAATTTTATTTTCTCTTGCTGAACTGTGAGCTTACTATCTTACAGAACTACTTAATTGAGATTATTTATACCCCTGTCATTCATGTTGTTGGGGTTATTAGTAAGTGGGTGGTGACATAGCTGACACTGCTGTTTTATTCTAAATATAGTGTGTGGATACTTATCACTGTTGCTGTTAACTGATGGCCCCATCATTCCTTTTGTGTGTGGTCATTAGTGTTGTTGATGTCATAATAGGCACTGGGCATTCCTTTTCCTGCTATAGATTGATGTCTACTGTTGTTCCGGTTGCTTGTGCACCTTCCTATGAAAGGGGACAGGAGGCTATTGGGACATCATGAGTTCACAGGGTAGGGACTCTTTTAGTGACCTACACACACAGTTCATCCAAGTGATAGCTCACCTTGCTCCACACCCAAACTCACACTGCTCAAATCTCAAAAATTCTTTAACACAAATTATCGGAGAGGCAAACCTCAACAAATGATCAGGCCCCATGTAGAAATGCCTAGAGCAGCTTTCCAGGGCCCACTTTAAGATATCTGCTCCTGCAGCAAGAACAGAGAACGATTCCAAGATGATGTCTCAGAGGAAGCCACAGTATTGTAATAACTACACAAAAGTGAATTAAATCAACAGTTCTAAAGCAGCAAGCTGAAAGGCTTTGGTTGTTGAAATTAACACTTGAACTACATTGAGTCTATGTGTTGTGACAAGAGATACCAACAACTTTGGACTTATTGCAAAAGAGATAACTACACACCAAAAGACACTCTCATAAAAAAGGAAAGTGAGGACAGGGGCAGTGGCTTGGCTCAGGAGGCTGACACAAGAGGATCAGGTTTTCCAAGCCAGCCTCAGCAAATGCCAGGTGCTAAGCAACTCAGTGAGACCCTATTTCTAAATAAAGAACAAAATGGGGATGGGGATGTGACTCAGTGGCTGATTGCCCCTGTGTTCAATCTGTGGTACCCCCCAAAAGGAAAAAGAATCCATCTCATGATATACAAAGTTCACATTTCTGAAAAAAAGAAACAGGCAAAAAATTCTCCAACACAAATTTACCAGCCACTAAAAAAGGAACACAAGGAAGGTTATGAAATTTCTGAGGGAAAGTATAAAATATTGATATTAAAGTGATGAATGCACTAAAAGAATATCTAAGAATGAAATTAAGAGAGAAAATACAGAAGGTAAAACACCATTTTAATAGAGATAGAAATTCTGAAAAGAAATTGATTGGTGCTTCTGGAAATGACAGACACTATATACTGAGTAAAAAATTACTAGAAAGAATCACAGTATTAAATTACATAGAAAACAAAACTTCAACCTCACAGTCAAGATGTTTGAACTTCAGTACTCAATGTGAAATAAAAGAAACTATCAGAATATACTCATATTATCAGAATAACATGCAAGGACTCTAGTAGAACATTAAGGGAACAAATTTAATTTTAAGACTCACTGGGATAAAAGGGGCATGGAGATACAAGGTAATGGCACTGAGGAAGTTTCAATGAAATGATTACAGAAAATTTCCCAAGCCTTAGGAATTAGATGGACATACACATATAGGAGGCATACACAAAAACAAGTAGACAAAATAAAATTAATTTAAAAACCCTCAAGACATATCATAATCAAAATACATATGATAGAGAATAAGCATGAAATACTAAAAGTCACAAGAGAAAAATATTAGGTCACATTTAGAGGTAAACCAATGAGGTTCATGTCTAATTTCTCAGCTCAAACTCAGCAATTTAGAAGTGGTTGGGATGAGATAGTGTAGTCTCTGAACAAAAACAATTGTGGACCAAAATTGCTTTTTCCATTAAATCTGTCATTCAGAATCAAAGAAGAAATAAAAAAATAAAGTGAAAAACTTAAAGAATTCATGATTTCTAAGCCAGCATTACAGGAAGAACTTAATAAAATTCTACAGAGAGAACTGCTCAAAACAAAATCCCAGCTCTCTCATATGGATAGAGCTCTCTAGAAAAGCTTTTAGGTAAGTGGAAATTAACAATGACTTAAATAGCAAGAAATAATAAACATCTCTCAATAATAACTTTGAATATAAATGAACCCAATGTTCCCATTAAAAGATATAGACTGGCAGAGTAGATTAAAAAACAAGACCCAACTACATGCTGTTTGCAAGAGACTTATCTTACAGGCAAAAATATCCATATACTGAAAGTGAAAGAAGGGAAAAAGATATTCCTTTAAAATAAAGTCCAAAAACAAGCAGAAGTAATCATTCTCATCTGACAAAGCATATTTCAAGCAAAAATTAATCAGAAGAAACAAGGAGGGTCACTACACACTACACCTTTCCAAAATAGATTATATTTTAGATTACAAATCAAGTCTTATCAAATACACACAAAAATTAGTCCACACACTATCAAATTATAATGGAAAGAAATTAGAAATTAACTGCAAGAAAAATTACAAAAACCACAAAAGTCATGAAAATTAAATAATAATCTTTTTTTAACACATGGATGCCCAGTAATTAGCATTGGGACTAGTAAATAGTAGGAGCTCAATATTTATTAGACGAATTAAACCATTAGGTGACTCTAATTTTTTTGGAAATCTATCATTTGCATTCAAAGGTCTTGATTTCTTAAGAGCTGTTTCCCTTCTTATTTTATTAAAGAATTATAATTGTACATAGTATATGGGTTCATTTTGACAAAATCATGCATATGAGGAATTTGGTTTTAATTCCCATTATCCCCTTTCCCTTCTTCCTTTCTACCACACCTCTCCCCTTCCTCTTCTCTATTGATAATCATTCTGCTCTTCTATTTATATTTGAGTGGCTTTTTCTAAATACACGTACGTAAAACTTTCTGTTTTGTACATTTATAAATATATACAACATGCTATTGTTAAATTCATTCCATGTTCTACCATGTTTCCTCTTTTTCCTCTCTCTTTCTACCTTTTCTACTATACTGATCTACCTTACATCTTTATACTATCCAATCCCCTCCCCTGCCACCTTCTTTGCCTTATTCGCTCTAGCTTCCATATATAAGAAAAAACATTTGATTCTTGATGTTCTGTGTCTGGCTTATTTCACTTAGCATGATTTTCTCCATTTGCATTCATTTACCACAAATGTCATTATTTCATTCTTCTTTATGATTGAGTAGCACTCCACTGTGCATGTATGCCCCATTGTCTTGACCCACCATTCATGTACTGATTGGCATCTGGGTTGATTCCATAATTTAACTATTGTGAACTGAGCTGCAAAGAATATTGAAGTATCCATATCATGATAGTATGCTGATTCTAGTTCTTTTGGATGAATACCAAAGAGTGTTAAATGTGGCTCAAATGGAAGTGCCATTCTAAGTTTTTTGAGATGCCTCCACATAGCTTTCCTTAGTGATTTTAGTAATTTGCAGTCCCACCAGCAATGTATTAGTTACCTTTTTGCTCACATCCTCTCCAGTATTTATTATTGTTCAAGTTCTTTATAATTGCCATTTGAATGAGGTCTTAGAGTAAGATGAGATCTTAGTTAGTTTTGATTTGCATTTTCCTGATTGCTAGAGGCATTGAATTTTTTTTCACATATTTATTGGCCATTTGTATTTCACCTTTTGAAAGAATTTCTATTTGAGTTCTTTGGCCCATATATTAACTGGGTTATTTGGTGTTTTGCCCTTGCATGTTTTCAAGGTTTCTTTTTTTTTTTTTTGTATTTGGGGGCACTTACTCACTGAGCCACATCACCCATCGCCAGCCTTACTTTGTATTTTATTTAGAGACAGGGTGTCACTGAGTTGCTTAGCAACTCACTTTTGCTGAGGCTGACTTTGAACTCCAAATCCTTCTACTTCAGCCTCCCAAGCTGCTGGAATTACAAGTGTGGGCCATTGTGCCCAGAGGTTTGTTTTTTTTTTTTTTTTTTTTTCCAATTTTTATATAGTCTGGATTTTAATCCCTGATAAGGGGGGTGAATGGCAAAGTTTTTTTTTCCAGTCTGTAGGCTCTCTCTTCATTTCCTTAATCATTTTCTTTGATGTGCAGAGGCTATTTGGCATTGGCATCACAATTATTGATCCTTGATTGTATTTCTGGAGCTTTAGGGGATTGTTGAGGAAATCAATGATTGTATCAGTATGATAGAATGCTGAGCCTATGTTTTCATCTAATAGTTACAAGGTTTTTGGTCTATTCCTAAGTATTTGATTCATTTTGATTTAACTTTTGTGTTGGGTGAAAGACAGAGATCTAGTTTTATTCTTCAACAAGTAGATATCTGGTTTGCTCTACACCATTTGTTAAAAAGCCTGTCTTTTCTCCAACTCATATTTTTGGTATCTTCATGAATTTTCAGATGTCTATAAGTATTTGGATTTGTCTCAATGTCTTCTATTCTATTCCATTGCTTCATATCAATACTGATACCAGTAGCATGCTTTTTTTGTTACTATAACTGTGTGATAAAATTTCAGTTTTGGTTTTTGATGCCTCTCCTGAATCACTCATCTTGCTCAAAACTGCTTTGGCTATTCCAGGTCTATTATTTTTCCAAATGAATTTAAGGACAGCAGTGTCTAGTTATGCAAAAGATTTCATTAGTATTTTGATTGTGATTGCCTTGAAGGTGTACGTGGCCTTTGGTACCATGGTCAATTTCACAGTATCAACTTTGCCTATTCAAGAACATGGGAGGTCTTTCCATCTTCTGAGGTCTTCTTCAATTTCTTTCTTCAGTTTAAATTGTAGAGTTCTTTTACTTCCTTGGTTGGATTAATTTCCACATCTAGATTCTATTTTTCGAGGTTATTGTGAAAGGGATGGTTTTCCTGTTTTCTTTCTCAGCTGAGTTACTTTTGGAATATAGAAACACTATTGATTTATACGTGTTGATTTTGTATCCCAATAAGTTGCCAAATTCATTTATCAACTCTGGAAGTCCTATGGCTCTGGATTAAAGGAAAATTTGTATTTTGGTCTGATTAAGGTGAGGATTTAGCCATAAAGAAACTCCATAAATCAATAGAATTTTCCAGTTCTAAAAAGTCCTTGTCCAAATTCTTTTTCTCTCCTCAATAAGATACTTTTCTTCTCAGATTTTTTAAGCAAGTTTAACATTTTTACTCCTCAAGGTGGAGATCAAGGGATTCTGCACTGACCCAACATTTTTATAAGAGTGAGGTCACGTTTCTCTGCCCCACATACTCTACATCACAATGTTGTGGGTACATCCACAAGGCATTACATGGGAACAGATGTACTGAAAGCTTAAACCCTTCCTTTTATGGTCCTGATGGGCATGATGATGGAGATGATAAAAGCACAAAATTCAGCATCCATTCATGCTCAAAACATGAAAAACTAGGGATAGTAGGAACATACCTCAACATTGTAAAAGCTATATATGCTAAACCTAAGGCCAACATCATTCTAATTGGAAAAATTGAAAGCATTCTCTCTAAAAACTGGAACAAGACAAGGACACCCTCTTTCTTCACTTCTATTCAACACAGTTTTTGAAACCCTAGCCAGAGCAATTGGAAAAAAGAAAAAATTAAAGGGATAAGAATGGGACAAGAAGAGCTCAAACTATCCCTATGTGCCCAAGACATATTTCTATATATAGGATACCCAAAAACTTTCCACCAGAAAGCTTCTAGAACCCATTAATGAATTTAGCAAAATATCCAGATATAAAATTTATGCACATAAATCAATTTCATTCCTATATATCAGAAATGAATCAACTGAAAGAGAAATTAGGAAAACTATCCCATCCATAATACCCTCAAAAAACACTGGAGGATCAATCTAACAAGAGAAGTGAAAGGTTTCTATGAAAACTATAGAATACTAAAGAAAGAAATTGAAGATCTTAGAAGATGAAAAAAATCTCTCATTTTCTTAGATATGCAGAATTAATATTGCCAAAATGTTCATACTATAAAAAGTATTATACAGATATAATACAATTCCTATTAAAATTCCAATGACATTCTTCAGAGAAATAGAAAAAGGAGTTATGAAATTCATTTGGAAAAATATGAGACCCAGAATAGCCAAAGCAAACCTTAGTGAGAAAAGTAAAGTAGGAGGTATCACAACACTAGAACTTTTATTTCACTCCTTAGCTTTAGTAATATAAAATGGCATGGTATTGGCACAAAAATAGAATGGAAAATCAATGGAACATAATAGAAAAGACAGAAACAAACCCACATAAATACAGTTATCTCATATTAGAAAAGGTGCCCTCAACATAAATTGAAAAAAGATAGACTCTTCAAAAAATGGTTCTAGGAAAACTAGAAATGATATGTAGCAAAATGAAATTTAACCCATGCACACAACTCAACTCAAAGTGGATCAAGGACCTAGGCATCATACCAAAGATCCTGTGCCTAGTAGAAGAAAAGTTAAGCCCAACTCTCCACCATGTTGACATAAGAACTGATTTCCCCAATAAGACACCCCAAGTGTAAGAAGTAAAATCAAAAATCAATAAATTGGATGGTATAAAACTAAACAGCTTCTTGACAGCAAGGAAAAATAAAAAATGTGAACGAAGAGCCCACGGAATGGGAGAAAATCTTTGCCACCTACACCTCAGATAGAGCATTTATCTCCAGGATATGCAAAGAACTTTAAAAAAAAAACTAAATAAATAACCCCCATCAACAAATCAGTAAAGGGGGTAAACAGACATTTCACAGAAGAATAAATATGAACAATCAACAAATATATAAAGAAAGCTCACCATCTCTAGCAATTAGAGAAATTCAAATTAAAACTACACTGAGATTCTATCTCACTCCAGTCAGAATGGCAATTATCATGAATACAAGTAACAACAAATGTTGGGGAATGATGTGGAGGAAAAGATTCACTTACATATTGCCGGTGGGACTGCAACTTGGTGCAACCACTCTGGAAAGCAGGATGGAGATTCCTTAGAAAACTTGGGAATACAGCCTGGCTTAGTGGTGCACATCTGTAATCTCAGCAACTCCAGAGGCTGAAGCAGGAAGATCTTGAACTCAAAGCCAGCCTCAGCAAAAGTGAGGTGCTAAGCAACTCAGTAAGATTGTCTCTACATTTTAAGAAAATACAAAATAGGGCTGGGAATGTGGCTCAGTGGTTGAGTGCTCTGAGTTCAATCCCTGGTATTACACCCTCCCCCCCAAAAAAAGAAAACTTGGAACAGAATAGATGACACAGTTATCTCACCACTTAGTTTATACCCAAAAGTCTTAAAATCAGCATTCTATAGTGATGCAGCCACATCAATGTTTACAGCAGCTTAATTCACAGAAACCAAGTTATGGAACCAACAGAGGTACCCTACAACAGATGTGGTAAATATACACAGTGGATTACTGAGACATAAAGAGTAATGAAATTATGGCATTTTCTGGTAGATAGATGGAACTGGAGAGTAGAATGCTAAGTGAAATAAACCAATCCCCAAAACCAAAGGCCAAATGTTCTCTCTGATATGTGGATGCCAACCAACAACTAGGGTGAGAGGGGAAGAACAGAAGTTCATTAAACTAGACAAAGGGGAATAAAAGGAAGGGAGAAAGGATGGAAATAGGAAAGACTATATAATGAATCAGACATCACTTTCCTATCCTTGTATATGAATTCATGGCAATGTAACTCCACATCATGTACAACCACAATAATGGGACCCTGATTAGAATAAGTTATATTCCATGGTTGTATATTATGTCAAAATATACTTTACTCTCATGTATATCTAAAAAGAACAAATTAAAAAAATAAAATGCAATTTTTGGAGACACAAAATTTAGCATTAGAACTATCCTGGGGCGAAATTTCTTAAAAAAAGAAAAAGAATACACACTAATAGTGTTCAATAAATGGTGTAGGAGAAACTGGAAATCATATACAGAAAAGATAAATTGGATTTCTTTCTCTTTCACCATTCAAAATAGATTAGTGCTTCCAAGTGTAAAATTGGAAACTAAAATCTATTAGAAAAAAATGTAGTGGAAATACTTTGGGACATTGAAATGCACAATGATAGTTTTGGACAAGACCCTCTAGCGCAGGAAACAAAAACAGAAAAACAGATTATATCAAATTAAAAGGCTCCTTCAGAGCCAAGAAAACAATTAACAGAGAGAAGAGACATCCTATGGAATGGAAGAAAATATCAGCAAACTCTCTGACAAAACAAAATCCAAAATATACAAGGTTCTCCAAAAGTTCAAAGCAAAAACCAAAAACAACCAAACAAAAAATCCTATTAGCCAAATAAATATTGGGCAAAAAATGTGACTAGATATTTCTCAAAAGAAGACACACAGCTGTCTAACATGTATAAAGAAAATGTTCAACATCACTAACCATCAGTTAACCCACAATGAAATCATCTAACCTTAGTAAGAATGGAAATTTTCAAGAAATTAAAGAGGGTTTGGGACGTAGCTAGATGGTAGAGAACATTTCTAGCATGTATGTATTATCCCTTGAACTGAAAACAAACAAACAAACAAACAAACAAACAAAAAACAAATGTGAGAGAGGACATGGAGACATTTACACACTCTTGGTGGGACTGTAAATTAGTAGAGCCATTGCAGAAAACAATATGGTAGTTCTTCAAAAAATTAAAAATAAAATTGCCATGTGATCCACTATTGGTTATATATATCTAAGGGAATGACATCTACATTCTAGTATGCATTGTTGCAGTATTCACAATAGCCACAAAATGGAAAAAAAAAAAACTTGTCCATCAACCAATGAATGGTTAAAGAAAATGTGATACATTACAGAATAAAAAAATGTCCTTTCCCCCAAAATGAAATCCTTTCATTGGTGACAGCATGAATGGACCCAGAGATCATTAAGTTTGTGAAATAATCTGGGCAGAGAAAGACAGAACTTCATAAGCTCACTCATTTGTGTAATCTAAAAAAATTAATCTCATAAAAGTAAAGAATACAAAAACCATTACCCATGACCTTGGATATAGGTGATATGTTGGTTCAAGGATATAATATTTCCCATAGGTAAGAGGAATACATTGACAATATTTAGTGAAGATTGTGACTATACTTAATACATTGTATTGTATTCTTAAATATTGCTGAGTAGATTTTAAGTTTTCTCACCATAAAAATTGATCAACATGTGAAGAAATGTCATGTTAATTGACTAATTTAGGCATCCCTAATGTGTGTGTCTATACATACACACATACATGTATTTGTGTGTGTGTGTGTGTGCGCATCTGTGTATACATATACACATAAAAACAACATGGTGAACAAGATAAACATGAATTATTCATCAATTAAAAATGAATAAAGCTGATGCACACCTGTAATCCCAGCGGCTTAGGAGACTGAGGCAGGAGGATTACAAGTTCAAAGGTAGTCTCAGCAAAAACAAGGTGCTAAGCAACTAAATGAGACCCTATCTCTAAATAAAATAAAAATTAGGGCTGGGGATGTGGCTCAGTGGCTGAGTTTGAACCTGAGTACTCCACCTCTAAATAAATAAATAAGCTTTTAAAAAAGTTTTATAATCCATATAAATCTTAATTTTTTAAAAAATTTTAATTAATTAATTAATTTATTTATTTTTACAGACTACATTCTGATTCATTGTACGCAAATGTGGTACAACTTTTCGTTTCTATGGTTGTGCATGTAGATTCACACCATTTGTGTAATGATACATGCACATAGGGTAATGATGTCTGTCTCATTCCACTATCTTTCATTCCCCTGGCCCCTCCTCCATCTCATTTCCCTCTACATAATCTAGAGTTCCTCCATTCTTCTCTCACCCCCGACCCCCCCACTCCCATTATGTATCATCACCCACTTAGGGACAATGTTTGGCCTTTGATTTTGTTGGGATTGGCTTATTTTACTTAGCATGATATTCTCCAACTCCATTCATTTATCTGCAAATGCCATAGTATTATTCTTCTTTATGGCTGAGTAGTATTCCATTGTGTATATATACCACAGCTTTTTTATCTATTCATCTGTAGAAGGGCATCTAGGTTGGTTCCACAGTCTACCTATCGTAAATTGAGATGCTTTAAACATTGATGTGACTGTGTTACTGTAGTATGCTAATTTTAAGTCCTCTGGGTATAAACCAAGGAGTGGGATAACTGGGTCAAAAGGTGGGTCCATTCCAAGTTTTCTGAGGAATCTCCACACTGCTTTCCAGAGTGACTACACCAATTTGCAACTCCACCAGCAATGTACAACTGTGCCTTTTCCCCCACATCCATGCCAACATCTATTATTGTTTGTGTTCTTGGTAATAGCCATTCTAATTGGAGTAAGATGAATTTTTGAGAAATATTCCTTTGGAAATTTTGGGGTTAAATTTTTTTAAAAAGATGATGTTGGAGCATGTTATTTATGTGCTGCTGTGGGCATTAGTGGCTTAATTTTGCCAGCAAATCCTAGGAAGTGCATGTAGTTTATCCCTAGTTAGCCTCTCTGAGGGACAGGAAGTCAGTGTCCTGCCTCACTGAGTGAGGCTAACACATGAGCAAGAACTGGTGAGCTGACTTGGAGAAAGAGCAAGTGAACACAGAGAGGTATGGAGAAGTTTCCAGAATGAAAAATGAAAAGCTCAAGTTGCTGATATGAAGCAAAATACCATTAGTACAGGCTGGGTCTCAGATTGCACAGGAAACAGTGTTCCTCACATCTGCTGAAATGAGAGGCAGAGAGAGAATGTGACGTGGGAAACCATGAGAGTCTTCTATGATCCTTAACAGATGTTTGAATGCATGCTCTCTCTCCTTTTGGAGTTGATGGTCTACTGAAACAAGGGAAATACTGTTACACAGTGTGCGAGAATTACAAACCACCATGCATGGTGCGCCAAACTGAAAGGGGAAAACGGTCTTTTAATGAGTATTCCAGGAAGCAGCAGCTGGGGGCAGGCTAATGCCTCAAAGAACTCCCAGCACCTGGATTTTGGAAGTTCAGAGTTTATAAAGGCAAAACCCACAAAAACCACAAGGACAACTGGGACACATGTAGGTCAGAAAGCCCCTGTTGAGATAAATGTTTTGCTTACATGAGAGAATGTTTTGAACATCCATTTCAGAGTCATTTTGTTTTTCAGCAGAGCCATAGTCAGGGATGCGGGAAGGTCCTACTGTACTGTCAGCAAAGATTCAGCGTCAGGAGGCTGGAAAGAAAACAGCATAAGCAAGCACACAGTGGAGCCAGGTCAGAGCAAAATGGCCTTACGTTGGTCTTTTCCATTTCAAACAAATTATCATATGATTTCACCAGCAGTGCAGGCTAAAAGAAGCCCAGCTGTTTTGAGAGGGACAATGTGGAAAAGTCACTTAGGTTGAATTTTCAGAGATGAGTTTTCTGAGAAAATAACTTTTAAGTCCTCATAGCCTAGAGAGGTACATTTTTCTAAGATAAAAGCTGGCAGATTATTCACCCGCTGTCCTGGGGTATGCTAGTCATAGAAAATAAGTCAATATTTGGGAGAAACATTTACCTAAGCTTCAAGTGGAAGAAACTGATTGAAAGTAGGGCCCTCTAATCTCAGATTCAGAGTCTACAATCAATTTAGCATCTGCTCAGGCAAGTCGGCCACCTACTTGGCATGATGAATGTAACATGCGACACACTCTTAGAGTTCCCAGTGGACTGTAGATCCACATCCATTCCCCTGCCTGCCCTTCACTACAGTCTGGGACAAACCACAGTTGGCATGATGAGAAGTCTGTAAAACCATGAAGAGTAAAATAGCCTGCATGGCCTGCGACGTGATCAAACAACTTGTCAATCCCACCAAGAAAAGGGAAAGTGAATACTTCTTCTGGATGTGGCAATATAGGTCGCTGCATTTAATCATACAATATCATCTCTTTTTTCTCTCTTCCCCCTCTCTCTTTACCAACCATATTATAATATATTTTACATATCTCTAAATTCACTGAATGTCTACATAGGATATAGTTTTCTCAATGGCAACATAGAATAAACTGTAGTCTTCTCTGAGTATGCAGAATGGCTGTGATCCAGATTGGGTTATTGGATTTCAATTATCACTCTGGCTTCAGATTTGCTAAATTGGTCTATCATGTGTCAAATATGGTTATTATTCCTTAACTCCTCTATGTCACATTCTTTAAAATCAAAGAAAAATAAGTAATGCTTTAGGGACTTCTTGGCTATTCACAGATTTTAATGAATTAGGAGATCAGGCATTTGCACATTGTCACACCTACACTGGGATTGGCCACAGAAGTAGGACAGGACTAAAGCTTCTAAAGCCTGTGTACAATAAGTCAGAACATCATCATTATCTTACAAAACCTTGAAGAATTCTCCAAAATCAAACATAAGGGTCCTGACTTGCAAAAATTAATTTTAAAATCACAGGCAAATATATGGAGAGATAGTCAGACATTAATTGGTGCTGATAGGATGGCATAGGTTTCAGTTTACCTTGAAATATTTCATAAAAGGAAAAAAATGATTAAATTCTCAAGGAATTTAGAGGTGGCTGCAGCTGCTCTAGGACCTAGAAGTGTGGCAGTGAGCCACATATATAGAGGATGAGAGTAGAGTCCTGTGCAGTTTGGAAAATAAGCAGGGAAGAGCAAATTAGAAGAGTAAATGGAAATTCTCAGGTGTATTGGGTTTGGCTCAACCTAAACACACATTCTGCACTTAGATTTTAAATTGTTGCTCAAGTCTGAAATAAGAGACAATCTAGAAAGACAAATAGGGCCTATGGAAGAAAGGGAAGTCCCATACAAATTATATTCTGCTCTGGGTCTACAGAATGGTTGCCATCCACACTGGGTTATTGGAAATTAGACAGACAAATAGGGCATATGGAAGAGAAGGGGAGCCTCAAAGCTAGAAATTATAGCTACAATATTTATAAGCTTTGTACAGTTTATGTAGATGGAAGAAAGAAGGTTAACAATCACCTTGGGAAAATGGCATTTTCACTATTGTTGAAAACTGAAATTTTGTCGATTGTATGGTAGGTTGTAAGGTGATAGGCTAGCACTAATGGTTAAAGAATATTTGCCATCGTTAGCATTTCTTCTAATCTTTACCTCTGAGATACACATAAGATAAAATCATGCTGAGAAAATGCCACCAAAAGACCATAATAACAAGAAATAATAACATCAAATCTTTTTACAAGAGGAAAAATATTTTCAAAGGACTAAATTTCATAATGTCAATTCATATCATGTGATACTAAGTAACTTAGATCTAATAAATCACACATACATTACTTCTGTTCACAGGAACATTTTTCTGTGTAGTATATTCTTCGGGGCAACATTGACATCTTTATTCCTCAGGTTGTAGATCAGGGGGTTCAGCATTGGTACAGCAATGGTACAAAACACAGAGGACACTTTCCCTTTGTCCATGGAACTGATCATGATGGCCATAGGTACACAGATGGTGAAGAACCAAAGAAGAGAGCAACAGCTGAGATGTGGGAGCTGAACATGCTGAAGCTTTGGCTCTGCCTTCAGTGGAACGAATGCACAGGACTCTGGCAAAGATGAAGATGTAAGAGCTAAGGATTGTCAAGATCGGGACAAAGATGTTAAGTGTACCAAAAACAGAATCAGCACTTCTTTGACCTAGGGACTTGAGCAAGAAAGCTTCAGAAGGGGAAGAAAGTCACAGAAATAGTGGTTGATTACATCACATTTGCAGAATTGGACCATAATCATGCAGCCTGTATGAGCTGATGCACAAACTACACTATTATATACATCCCTAAATTCAGGGAAAGGCAGGTCTGGGAGGACATGATGATGTGGTAAAGCAGTGGGCTACAGATGGCCACATAGTGACCATAAGGCATTGCAGCCAACACATAACAGCAAAAAGGAGGAAGAAGTGGAGCTGAGTCATGCATTCAGGGTAAGGTATGATGATCTTCTCAGTCACATAGTTCATCAGCATTTTGGGGGTGATCACAGTGGAATGACACAGGTCAATCAAAGACAGACTGCTGAAGAGATAGTACATGGGAGTATTCAGATGAAAGCTGAGCCCAATTAGGGCAACCATACCAAGGTTCCCCAATAATGTGAACGTGTAGATTCCTAGGAAGAGGAAGAGGAGAGGCAGCTGGAGTTCTGGCTGCTCTGTGAGTCCAGCCACGATGAACTCAGTCACTGTGGAATGATTTCCTGTTGCCTTGTCCTTTGTTCTGCTTCTGAAAAGGAGAGAGAAAACATGGTTGTTGGAGGGACATTGTTATTCCTTTCCTTGTCCATGAGTCCTTATCCCTAAGTTGAGATTTGCAAACCTTCATTCTTATGGAAGCTAATGTCAATCATTCCCTGAGTGAAAACTTGGAGAGGGAAGGACTTGCCCAGGGCTTTTAATAACCTGAAACTAGTTTCTGCCAATGGTAAGTAACGTTCTTACTATCACCAGCTATTTCAATTTTTAAAACAATTCTCAGGAAATCTGCATTTCCATCAAATTGTTAGGTTTGTCAAATGTTAATAAAATTATACAACATCTGCATCAACTACTGTACAATCTTCTAGGTGGGTTGGCTCAAATTTAGCACATTTGTTCTCAGGACCAACATGTGAGGGAAATAGAATCAGTAGTAGTTAATGTCCAGGCCTTAGAGTCAAAGTGCCTAGGCCCATAGACCCAATCATTTACTCACTGCCACCCTTGAGAAGGTAATATGTGTATTTTTGTCTTAATTTTGTAACTATATAGTGAAAAATGTGATACCTACTTCATAATTAAATTGGCAGAGACTTTATCAGACAATGTTCAATATCATGATTGTGTTATAACCTAAAAGTTTTTGGTAAATAAATTACAGTTACCCCTTTAAATCACAAAATAGACACCTTCATAGCTCCATTTTCCATCCAACTCTTTGATCTTCTATGAATCAGGGTAAAGTACAAAGCAGAAACATATTCTAAGAAAACATAAAGTTCTAAGTGGCATCCCCATTGTCTTAAACTTTGAACATAAAATTTGATTTTTCTCTACACCAAAGAAAAGTCCCCAATAGATTAGAGTTGAATGATTAAAAACATGAAATATAATAAATGTAGAAAAATATATCTTGATCGCACAACAAAATATACTGAAGAGAAGTCATGGATATGAGCAGAAAGACTAAACTAAAACATCTGGAAGAAAAGACTAGAGTGATCTTTGAGATCTTGGAGTGATTAAAGATTTCTTAGAAATGACATAAAAACAAAAAGAGAGAGAAAGACATAAAAACAAAAGCAAAACAAACAAAAGCCAAAACCATAATAATAGCTATTTTGCTTATTTAAAATACTTGGTTTTCTTCATATTACTACTTGTGAATATATTTTATATATTTTGGTTAAAGCCCTTTGTTAGATTTATGTATTCATTTCACTGATTGATTTTCCTGCTGATGTTTTTAAAATGTATATTTGAATTTAGGAAGCATGAATTAACTATTATTATGGTTTTAGCTATTGCTTTCTTAAAATATCGGTCACAATTTTACAATAGTCATTTAACTTACTTTGAAATGTCAAAGTTATTGCAATTTGCTAAGGTTTATAATAGAAAATCTGGTCAGCTTTAATATATATTCCCAATATGTCTTTAATAATATCTTTTCCATATTATATACATATATGTTAATCACACACACATATGTAAACATACCCATTTCAGTTATTTCCAATTCTGTAATTATGACATTTAGTTGTTACATATGCATAGTAACTTTTGGGGTCACTGCTCTACTAGCTGTTGAGTTAGATATGGCAATGTGTTCCCAAAATATCTGATTTTTCTTTTTCTTCCTTTAGTTGTTCAAACCTGCATCAAACCATTTTTTAAGGGTGGACAACTTGATATTTACTAATGAGCCTTGATGAATATGTCTTTCTTAATGACAGTATATCATATTTTATTTCCATTTGGTGTTTGCAAATTATATAATTCTCCATCTGCCTCCAACAGATCATTTGGTATCCTTACATTAAAATGTATTTTAGAAAGAAAATTTAGATATGAATCCCAGAAAAATAGTACCAAGTTAACATTAAATACATAAAAATAAACCCAACTAACACATGCAAAGCTTACATTCTGAGACTTTTAAATAATCCTGAAAAAAATTAGAGAAACCCTTAAAAAGGGGAGGGATATACCATGCCCATGACTTAACCACTGAATATTGCAAAGACAGTAAGACTCTCACACTCATGGCTAGATTGAACATATCCAATTACCATATGTTATTCCTAAACAGATAGAAGTAATTCAAGACAGCAAATAAGTACCTAAGGAATCAATTGGCTACTTCTAAATATCTCTCAGGATTTACAGAAAATGTTGGTTAACCTGATAGTGGGGTAGAATTAAGGTGTTTGATTTTAAGCAGTTATAAATATTGGGCTCTACAAAGTCAGGATGGATGCAATGGTGTTGTTCCTGCTCTGCACACCTTTCTCTTTGAATCTGTCTCCACTTAAGGTCCGTATAGGTTCAGTAAATTACTTAACTTTAGAATCCAACTTGTTTCAAATCAAGGAATTTTATATCAAATCCAATACTCCAAGAGGATCTGGAGCAGGTCCATTCCACCCTGGTTTCACAGCAGCGGTGCCCTGGCATCTTCTGGTTTGACTGTGGATGAGCCAGGGTATCGTGGACTGTTGCTCTACAGTCAGATTCACAGACGCACTTGACACACAGGGGGTTTATTAATTCAGGAATTTCCAGTGCGGTTCCTCGTCAGTCACCTAGGGGGTTTATAGCTTCAACAAACATGATGAATGCAAAAATGTGAACATGTTTGTGTTGAACTACAAAAGTTTCTGATTCACTTATATTCTTAGCCCTGTCCCCCAGAGAAAAAGAAAACAGCATGGTATTGGCACCAAAATAGACAGGTAGATCAATGGTACAGAATAGAGGACACAGAGACAAACCCACATAAATACAGGTATCTCATACTTGACAAAGGAGCCAAAAACATACAGTGGAGAAAAGATAGCCTCTTCAACAAATGGTGCTGGGAAAACTGGAAATCCATATGCAGCAAAATGAAACTAAACCCATATCTCTCACCCTGTACAAAACTCAACTCAAAGTGGATCAAGGACCTAGAAATCAGACCAGAGACTCTGCACCTAATAGAAGAGAAAATAGGTCCAAATCTTCATCATGTTGGCCTAGGACCAGATTTTCTTAACATGACTCCCAAAGCACAAGAAATAAAAGCACAAATCAATGATTGGGATAGAGTCAAACTAAAAGTTTTTTCTCAGCAAAGGAAACAATCAGCAATGTGAAGAGAGAGCCTTCAGAGTGGGAGAAAATCTTTGCCATACACACTTCAGATAGAGCACTAATCTCCAGAATCTACCAAGTACTCAAAAATCTTTACACCAAGAACACTAATAACCCAATCAATAAATGGGCCAAGGAAATGAACAGGCACTTTACAGAGGAAGATCTACAAGCAATCAACAGATTTATGAAAAAATGTTCAACATCCCTTGTTATAAGAGAAATGCAAATCAAAACCACCTTAAGATTTCATCTTACCCCAATTAGAATGTCTTTTATTAAGAATACAGGCAACAACAGGTGTTGGCGAGGATGTGGGGAAAAGGGTACACTCATACATTGCTGGTGGGAGTGCAAGTTGGTGCAGCCACTCTGGAAAGCAGTGTGGAGATTCCTTAGAAAACTTGGAATGGATCCACCATTTGACCCAGCTATCCCACTCCTTGGCCTATACCCAAAGGACTTAAAATCAGATTACTACAGTGATGCAGCCACATCAATGTTCATAGCTGCTCAATTCACAATAGCTAGATTGTGGAACCAACCTAGATGCCCTTCAATAGATGAATGGATAAAGAAACTGGTATATATACACAATGGAATATTACTCAGCCATAAAGAAGAATAAAATTATGGCATTTGTAGGTAAATAGATGATGTTGGAGACTGTTATGCTAAGTGAGATCAGCCAATCCCAAA